>APFE031530893.1:26667-70459 GCA_000404065.3 Pinus taeda
CATCAATTTCCCGGGGTCGTAACTTTGGCATACGATCTCTGTTTGACGTGTATGATAGCTCATTAGAAAGATCTATCCAAGAACTACCACTTTGGGAAGGGAAACATAGGTCCATGGACCCATGTTGCCCCTAGATTTCCCAAAAATGGTCGTTTGGGGCCTCAAAATGGCTCCAGAAGTTCAGGACCCGAAAAAACTGCTAAAATAGTAAATTGTGCTACAATTACAGAAACTGAAAAACTGAAAGAGACAGTTGCGGGGGTCCAAATGCGATAGGTGGGTGGCCACCAACATCCACCTAGATCATTCCTCCCCCCTTAGGAAGAAACGGTCCCCATTGTGTTGAGTTCCTCCATATGTTGAACTTGTCCTGCAACCTCTGATGTGTCCAGTAATGGTGGGAAGCATGGTCGATGACGATCCACATTGAACACTTGGTGCAGGCGAAGGAATGGAGGAATCATGTGCTCCAAAGCATTATTCCCCAACAGAGGTGCAGGTACTTGAAGAAGCCTACCAGATGGTCCCTAAGTTGGCCATCCTAACCAAGGCACCAACAGAGGTGTGCATCCAGAGGTTAGCAATGGGGGTGCGTGAAGCACGAGAACAGATGGCGAAGGTTCATCTCTAACCTCCAGATAGCAGAGCTGTGGTTAAAGATGCAACGTTCAACTCCTTCAAAGGTGAGGGAACTATACACCAGTGCCATGGTAGCGGGCAACGAAGAGATCAGTAGTGCAGTGAAGGATTGCACCAAAATGTTGGAAAAGTTGTTCAAGGTTCTCACCACTCTGCAGGATGACCCAAACATATAGCGCTTTGAGACAGAGGCATGTGAGCTGAAGCAATAGTATGATGACATAAAAGGGACCACACAGATGGTGGCCCTTCCACAGAGGCTCACGCAGATGGTAATAGGCCAAAGCACTTAAGGAGCAGGTAGATGTGGCGCGGCACAAAGAAGCTTTTTTGAAGGCGCACGTCCAACCATGGATTGATGAGGCCTTCATCATCACAACACCAATTGAAGGTAAGCTCACACAAAATGCAGGGGACATAGGTGCAAATGCAACAAAGTAGTTCTACAAGTTTCAAACAGCGTATCCAGGAGATACAGCAAGCAGCCACTCAGTGCGCTGCCGACCTTGCAACGGTTCGAGCAGAATTGGGAGGTCTCCATGTGAAAATCTCCACACCAACCGAGTGATTCGAGGGCAAGTCACAATGTTTGTGTTGGGGTCCTGTTGGGCACGAGATCCCCCAAGGTAGGTTTTGGGGCTTAGAGCCAAAGTTTTGACTAAGTCCAATGGAAGGACTCTGTGATTTGTGGGCGCAGAGTGTGAAGATTGCAAATGAGTCAGAGGGTTGTCTGCCCTCATTTTTGTTATGTAATGTCGGCTTGAGATTTCTACCCATGGTCCGCGGACCATGGGATTATATAAATAGAGCGAGGCCCTAAGTTGTAATAGAATAGAATGGACAGATGATCTGGATGGAATAGAAGTCTAAGTAAAAAGTCGAGTCTTTGGGTCATAGGGTAGGAGAAGGCTCTAAAGCTGAGTGTGTAGAGGCCTAGTAGTCTGTAGCTATGTGTGGATTCCTACAGCTGAGTGCGCAAGGTGAGTTGAGCCTATTACCATTGGAGAATTAATAAAGAGAAGTTTCTTATCATTCTATGTATCTTTTCCTATTTTGTGCGTTAAAGTATATTAGGTATGAATTGCAAGTTTATTGTTTATATGTTGTGCGAACTTATATGAATATGTTGAATAAGTGAACATAAAACTATTTATGCTAAGTTAACTAAGGAAGATAAGTAAGATCCATGGCGGAACTTCGGGAAAATGTGCAGATTGCTGCCTTAGCAGGGAAAAAACACCTCAGCCCCTGGTTAGGGCTGTGCGAAGATTATTATAACCGATCGCAAAGATATCATAGGTAAGGAGAGAGCGTGAAAGGACCTACATGAATCTTATTCACAATTAGACTAAAGTGACACCTCAGACATCTCAAGGGTGCATCCCCCCAATACTACTTCGTGTCAGACCTCAGTCCGTGCTCTATGGGTTGTTGCCGAAAGGGCCAGTAGCACAGGGATTTGTTTGGCTAATTAACTCCGAACCTAGGTCAGGCCCCATCAAGCCAACATTAGGTGAAATCTCATTGAGGAGGTGTTTATTTTCCTTGAAGTGTCTTGTTTTCTTCTCTTGTCAGGTGGATAGAGGGATCAAGTGGAAACTTATGACATAGTTCTGAAAACTTTCAAGTGTATGACACCTGGTTACATATAAATAGAAGAACATAAGAGTGTATGATACCTCAAACGGTGACAGGCATAGATGTAGCAATGACGGTTCCTCTATTATACAATGTAGTCCATGGAAATATATTTTGATTAACATAAAATGTTTTAGATTTAATTTTTACATTAGTTCGAAGCAAAATTTCCAAATGCGAAGCAAAAAGATGATATAACCTATGCTTTTAGCCTCCCTGCCAGGGAAGAGGCCAAATAAGACAATCAAATGGATCAATGTTAAAAACTTTGTGATTGTAGCTAGTTATTTGTGATAGTAATCAAGTTAAATGATAAAAACCACCATTTCGATCACAATAGTCCCTGCCTTGTGGAAGGGACTAATAAGGATATGAGATATGAATCATTTGAAGCTTCTTGAATGTCACTTGGGCACCCGATTGAATGACACATGGGAGATTTCTGCATTGTTTATTCTCCAATGATCTGACAACTAATTTGAATGGGGAGACAGTTAGGGCATTACCCCCTCCCAAACCCTCGCCGAAGTTCCATTTTGTCACTGCTCCAAATACTGGTGCCTCTCTGAAACTTCTTTGTTCATCTACCCTGGTGCATACAGCTCTTCCACATCTGGTACAACCTAATCAAACTACGATCTGAGGTAATGATTTGAGGTAAGGCTAGTGTATTATTACATATACAATTTGGATGTTCACATTCATACTCAACTCTTAGTAGTTGTCGCATTGCGAACAGATCCCTGCTCAATGATGTTGAGTCACGGACTAGAGTGAACACTTGGTAAAAGAAAACCTTCCTACCTGAACTCATTTTTTCTGAAACCACTAATCCATTTTTTTCTCTACATATTGTTTACTCTTTGATCTAATTCCTTCTTTATTTTTTGTAGTGGCTCAACCTCACATTATGCAAAATAGGTGTGAGGGTTGCGGGGATTTCATGGTTACGGCTTAGGTCAACTATCTCCTTCCTACAAGAGTTAACCAGACTCGTTAACATCTAAATAATGAGGTCGTGACCAAACATTCTTATTTTGTAGTTCCACTGTGCGAGGGTTTCATCTATACCAGCTACAATGCTCAAGTAATTTTTCTAGTTAGTTTATAATCATAATTTAGCCTAATTTTTCTTACATCAATTCCAGGTTAACTAATATCCTATTCCTTTTTTTTCAGTGTGCCACAAGTATGTTATATCAAGTAAATCTGGTTCGAATTGCTTCCTCAACTACCAAGGGTTTTCCTGTTATTTCTTCTTTGGTTTCCAGGTGTGTTATATTTCGGAGCAACTCCAATCATAAAGGAATGTCTTGCTACTTTTTCCAATACTAAATTTCGACTATTAGGAACCCTAATTAGTCTAATCTTTCAGCTATTTTTCTTATGGGATAATTGCCAATGGCACATATTTTTTGGCCGGTCCAAACACTGCCAACTCCTATAATTTATTAGGGGAATTTCTATTGTATAGTTGTTGAGATTGTAATTCTAAAATCTATGTTTCAATTTTATAATGAAATTAAATTCAAGTTTCAATTGTACATGTACTTTCGGTGATTATAACCACATAGTTTTTGGGTTCTTGATGGAATATTGTAATATTATACTATACTTATTTTACATTTTTATTTAATCAAGACTTTGTATCTCTCTCGTTAATTGTGTCATTGAAGGTGATGGCCCTTAGCAGTTATAGCTTATGGAGATGATGTAGAGTTTTTCCATGAATCTTAAGGTTCAACTTTTATGACGATTTCGGTTATTGTCATTGGCTAACTTGTAAATGCCATTACTGCTGTGTATTTGAATATGTTTATTCACTTTCTCTTTGTTCTTGTATTTATATATTTTTCTTAGAGCATTGTCTATTCTTCAGCTATGAAAGCCAACACAGAACATATGTTATTTGTTTGTCTCTCACGGTATTGGCAATAGTTTTCCCTATTTTGGCAGAACAGTTAAGGGACTGCTTCCAGGTTCACCTGCCTCCTGGTACAACCCATAACTAAATGTTACCTACCAAATGTTACATTGTGATTGTCGCTTTGTTCTAATTTATTTTTTGAATAATTAGATTGACATTTACTATAGCCTTTCACCACCCTATTACAATCTGATTCTTTGACATAAAATGAAGGTTGAAGTTACTAGACTGGGGATTTTAATCGGCTCCCATAAATCATATTTTCTGTTATTTTTGTTTACAGAATATGTAACAATTACTATTGACTACTAAAATGTGCTTGTCATCTATAGCTAACCATTACAAATTTTCCCAGGATTTCCTTTAATGAAATCCCTCAAATTTACATTGCTTCCTTGAGATCCTCTTTGGTAGGTTAAATTTTCCTATTATTAAATTCATTTGTAAACCTTCCTAGTATGATTATACAAATCCATAGTTTTATTGCTTCCATAGTTAATAATTCTGAGGCTTCATCCTTTATGTATTTTTATTCTGAAATTATAGGACTATAATAAATTTGTTCTAGGTAATTTGGTAAGATTATTTCTACAAATTGTTGTGTTTATGTCCCATTGATGTCCTTTCTGAAAAGGTAGAATACACAACCTAATACTTCTTTACTCATTAATTTGTAGAAAACATAATAACATTTCGAGAGAACCCAATTTGCCAACAATCTTTATTTTTTTGTTATTACTATAGTAGCATTATTTTGGGTTAAATATTGTATCAACGCTATGAATACCCTCATTTGAGTGATGGTATGTGGAACTTGGTTCCTTTGGAACCTACTACTAATTGTTTGCACTATGCCAAATGTATATATGTCTAGAATATGGACCATTCCAGATAACATGTTTCTTTTACCAACTGGGCTGACCCTTGTTCACGATGGTCCTTATACCATGAATGCATTAATAATTTATTTATTATAAGTGTAATTTTATATGTATATATGTTCCTCATTCTTCTTCAACCACCCAATTGTAGTTTTTCATTGACAGAAGAAATATTTTCATTCACAAAAGAAACTCTTTGTTTTATTCCCTATCTCAACTAGTAAAACATACCACAATATTTACAAAGGGGTTTATGCCATAGTAATTACAAAAAAATATTTCCATTTCATTCATTTCCAACCAAGTAGCGTTATAAATTCACATAATGTACTCATTTCACAATTATTACAAAATAAATAAAAGTTCTGGAGAAATACAAAGAAAAACTTATATGTTTGGTTTAGGCTATTAGGGAATTTACAAAGGAGAAGTACCACTCCTCCCAGCCAATGAGAATGACAGCCACAGCTTCTCCCCCATTCCAGTTTCCACTTCCAAAATAGTAATAGACAAAGACCTCACTGGGTCTTTCCTCAAACTCCAAGTCTGATCAGGGAATTCCATTAGCTTACAAAGGAGAAGTACCACTCCTCCCAGCCAATGAGAATGAAAACCACCATTCTCCCCCCTATCAGTTTCCACTTCCAAAATAGTAATAATAGAGACCTCACCAGGTCTTTCCTCAGACTCCATGTTTTATCAGGGAATTCCACTGCCCAAATAGCTCAATAATACCCTTTCTCGAAGCATCCTGTCTTCGTCAAAAGCGTCCTCCCTTCCTCAAAAGTATGTTGATGAGGAAATCAAATTATTCTTGATATTCTCCCTTCTCATGCACTTCAGGTTTTTACTCACACCCTCCTTGGCTTCTTTTTCCCAACAGAGATAATTTATCTTTTGGGATGGGAGTAATTGTCTTTAACTTTCTCGTAAGTGAAACTTTCACTATAAGTAATTTTTTTTTAATTAAAATTTAAAAAAATAAATTTTCACTAGGCTTCCACACATGCCACAATTCATTTAATTACTGTAGTGAAAGTAAATTAAATATTTACATTTTATTAAGGGGTGCTACATATTTTTAATTTAATTGAAAAAAGCTAAATGGGATAATTTAATTGAAAAACTAAGAAGTTGTAACCAAGTTTGACATAAATGGAAGATCTCTATCTCTCACTAATACAAAAAATATTCTATGAATTTTGAATACCCACTATCCACCAAATGATTTTTTATAATAAATGAAGATTCCAAAAGTCCTATTATTTGATAATTAAATGAAGATTTGAAAAGTCCTATTCTAGAATAGGCATGCACACCAATCCATATAGTAATCTTTAGTGTTTAGCTAAAGTATAGTTTAATCAATAGAAAAAATTCACCAATCCATATATAAACTTTAGTATTTAGCTAAAATATTTTTTAATTAATAGATAAAATTGTATTCTTTTCCTTTTGATTCGGTCAATTTTGCTAAAATTTGGTAAATATTTTTAGAAATTACACATTTAAGCTATTTAATTTGCAAATTTTAAGTGTTTTGGGGTTTTTAGTGTGTTCAATCCATTTATGCATTAAAAATGCATATTAAATAATAAGAAATTACATATTTCAATGGAGAAAGCCATTTTATTTATTAGTTAAACTATGATTTTAGATAAACTTATCCCTTCAGTTTGTATGATATTCAAAACTGTCATTTTTTTTACTATGTGCCAAAACTTTTAAAGTTTTATGTATAATAATTTTAAAATTTATTTTATATGGGAGTTTTTTTTTTTTTTGTAATCCTGATGGTACCTTTCTATTAATCTTGAAGATTAAAGTAGGTTACATCCATATGTCTGAGAGTTAAGTGTCCTCAACCTACCTAATGCAAAACTAGGTTTGTTGGCCACCTAAGTATAAAATATTCCCTCTATAAGCAAAATATAATAAGTTTTTCCAGCCATTCTATATATACCTTAGAGCCTTTATACTTTATATTCTCTAAATAGTGATAAATATAGTTGATAATAAGTCTAAAACTATAGGACTGAAGCATTCAAAATGAAAACCATGGGTTCACTGTCACTGCTCATGATTAGAAAAATCCATAGGAGCAAGGTCCTTCATAGTAGAACCAGGAAGCTTCAAGTGAGGTATGCAAGTGATGTGCTACTCAATTTGGCTCAACCGACCACTCTGTTTTTGTAGTTGGAACTGAATTTTTTTCAGTTCTTTGGTAAAATATGAACACTGCCAAGGCACTACATGCATGTTCTAAGGACATTGTTCTAAAGATTTCACCATAATTTTCTTCATCATCTAGAATAGGTGCACTATCTTCTTTTACTGAGTTACTCTTCCATGAGTATGGCTTGGATTTGACGTCGCTGCTTGCCACTTATCCATGTCCAAATAAAAGTCTTCCATGATCTATCATATTTATTCCCACCCTGTGATCGATTGCCTAACTAGGTTGGATATCTTGGCATGGTAAGATTGGGTTGCTTAATAGTGTTGAATGATAGAAAATGTGAATAATAATAAGAATATAGTCAATTACAGATAGCCTTCATTGTGATTAATCTCAAACTATTTTCTTCTACTATTCTTATTGTCACTCTTGTTACTTTTGTCATCTTTTCATATCGATTATATGAAAAGGTTAGGTTAAATCATAAACCATTTAAATATTTAGCTCGAGTCATTGTAGTTAACATCATACCGTGTCTCTCTCTTCAATATTAATAGGTTGAATTATCATAGCACAAAATCAATGTACATTGTTAATATTTTTTTATGCTTACATTGAAATCAATGCACAATGTTAATCCAATCACTTTAAAACTAATGCGCCATCATGCATCCAATTACATCAAATCATAATCAACATCTACACTGAAATAAATGCATCTAATGGAAGCAATCAAATAATATTAGAAAAAACAAAACAATAAATGCATCTAATGGAAGCAATCAAATAAGATTAGAAAAAAAAAAAAGAAAAAGAAAAAAACATTTCAACTGAAATCAATTCATCTAATGCAAGCAATCAAATAGGATTAGAAATCAACATTTACACTCAAACAATGCATCTAGTGCAAGTAAGAAAATAGGATTATAAACCAACATCTACACTTAAACCAATGCATCTAGTGCAAGTAAACAAATAGGATTATAAACCAACATCTACACTGAAATCAATGCACTAGTGCAAGCAATCAAATAGGATTAGAAATCACCACCTACATTGAAATCGATGCATTTAGTGAAAGCAATCAAATAGGATTAG
This sequence comes from Pinus taeda, assembly GCA_000404065.3. Classification (NCBI taxonomy): domain Eukaryota; kingdom Viridiplantae; phylum Streptophyta; class Pinopsida; order Pinales; family Pinaceae; genus Pinus; species Pinus taeda. The sequence goes on from APFE031530893.1 coordinate 35,030, forward strand.
AAATCATCTACATTGAAATATATGCATCTAGTGCAAGCAATCAAATATTATTAGAAATCAACATCTACATTGAAATCAATGCATCTAGTGAAAGCAATCAAATAGGATTAGAAATCATCATCTACACTGAAATCAATGCATTTAGTGCAAGCAATCAAATAGGATTATAAATCATCTACATTGAAATCAATGCATTTAGTGCAAATAATCAAATATCATTAGAAATCAACATCTACACTAAAATAAATGCATCTAGTGCAAGAAATAAAATAGGATTAGAAATCACCATCTACAGTGAAATCAAAGCATACATTGCAAGAAATATTCTTCCCTCTTTCCCCCTCCATCTATATCTATATCTCCCTCCATCTCTCCTTCTTTGTCTCTCTATATAAACCTCCACAACACACACACATTCTCACTCCATATCTATCAATCTCTTTGTCCCTCCCTCCCTCTCTCCATCTCTCTCTTCTTCCCTCTCTTCACTTCCATCTATATCTTTATCTCCCTTCGTCTCTCTATATCACCCCCAAAACATACACTCTATTTCTGCAATCTATTTATCTATCCCTCCCCTCTCTCTCTCTCTCTTTCTTCCCCTTCTCTCCCTCTCCCTTGCTTTCATCTCTTCCCACCTGCTGTACTCTCTCACTCTCTCTCCATCTTCCTTATCACTCCTTCTCTCTCTCCACCTTTCTCTCTCTATTTATTTCTTCTTGCCTCCCTCTCTCTCCCCCTCCAACTCCAGCTCTCTTTCCCTCCTCTCTATACTCTCTCACATCCTCTCTCTCTTCCTTCCTCTCTCTCTCTCTCTTTCTCTCTCTCTTCACCCTACTATATCCCTCCCTCTCTCCTCTGTTATTCTCTCCCCCATTCTCTCTATCTCTCCTTCTTTGTCTCTTTATCTCACCTCCACTCTCTACATATTTCTTCTTTCCTCCATCTCTCCCCCTCCAACAATCTCCCTATCCCTCCCTCTCTCCTCCTCTCTCCCTCCCTCTCGCCTCATCTCTCTCGAGTCTACTCTCTCATACTTCCTCTCTCTTCCTTTCTCTCCTAAGTCCCTATCTCTTCCCCCATCACTCACTCTCTCTCTCTCTCCCCCCCCCATCAATCTCCTCCTCTCTATCAAGTCATGTATCTAGTTCTTCCTCTCTCTCCCTTTCTCTCCTACCTCCCTCTATCTTCCCTAGACTCTCTCTCTCTCTCTCTATCTATCTATCTCTCTCTCTCTCTCTTCCCCATCACTCTCTTTCTCTCTCTCCAACTATGTTACTATATCCCTTCCTCTCTCCTTATCTTCCCCTTCTCTCTATCTCTCCTTCCTTGTATCTTTATCTCATCCCTAAACATACATTGTCTCTCTCCATCTCTCCCTTGTCACTCCCCCTCTCTCTCCACTTCTCACTCCCTATGTCTTTCTTCTTCCCTCCCTCTCTCCCCCTCCAACTCCATCTCTCTATCCCTCCTTCTCTCCTCCTCTCTCTCATCCTTCCTCTCTCTCCCTTTCTCCCCTACCCTCCTCTTGCTGCCCCGATCTCTCTCTCTCTCTCTGCCCTCCAATCATGTCACTATCTCCCTCCCTCTCTCCTTCTCTCTCTCCCCCCCTCCATCTTTGTGTCTTCCTCTCCCTCTCTTACCTTTCTCTACCTCTCTCTCTCTTCATTCCTCCTCTCCCCTCTCGTTTAGTTTATCTCCATCTCTTCCTTGTCACTCCCCCTTCCTCCCCACCTCTATCATTCTATGTCTTTGTTCTTCCCTCCCATATATATCTAGAGTTAATATATATCATGATATACTAATATATATTATAATATAATAAATTTAATATTGTATTAATCCAAAATTATTAAATTTAATAATATTAATATTATAATATATTAATATGAATATTAGATTTAATAATAATAAGATTATTAATCTTTTAATACTAATATTAAGGATTAATAATATTTTTTATTGCATGGTATTACTAAAATTTGGACCCATGGTATTTGACCCAATAGGCCTTCACAAATAAAACCTCTTTTTTTATTGTTAAGTAAGTAAAAGAGGTTTATGGAGTAAATAAAAAAAGAGGTTTTATTTATTTGCCATACCTCTAGTTTATTTATATTTTTATTTATTTATCATATCTCTTTTATTTACCATGGTATTTGTGGCATATGCTAGGTATATAATTAGATTAATCCTATTTGATATATTTTATTTATTTACCATACATCTTCATACCTCTTTTATATTTATTTATTTCCCATACCTCTTTTATAAATATGGTATTTGGCCCATATTAATAATTATTTGTCCCATGTTATTTGGCCCACACCCTTCACCTAAATAAAACCTCCTATTTGAGTTTTGGTAAATATAAAAAGGTTTATGGAGTAAATATAAAAATAGGGTTTATTTATTTACCATACATTTGGAGTAAATAAAATATATATATTTACCATACTCTGTGGTTTATTTATATTTTAATTTATTTGCCATACTTTTTTTAGTGTTCGTAAACCTCTTTATATTTTAAATTTATATTGTGTTTATACATAATAATAATTAGATTGATTTTTAAATAGTGCAGCGACTAGATTAAAAATGTTAAATGTTTTACATGTTCACGTTTTTACGCGAGATCTATGTCATAACCCCATTTACACAATAAACAAAAAATTATTTAATACGATTTACCCACATGTATCCACACCCACTAACCACTGTTAAAATGTAATCAAGTTCTTTTTGTGTGAACCAAACTAGGGTCATCCACCCATCCGGTTATTACAACATCATTTGCAATCACAAATCAAAGAGTTCATTCATCATTTAATGGTTTGCTATGAAATCAATAATCTGTATTGTGGAGGACAGTCCCTTATCTGTTTTGAATTTAATCACCCATCCCTCCAGCTCGGACTCCAGGACTCGCCTCGAACTCGATGCACCTTGGTTTTGGCTGGCATTTACACTACCTGTCAAGATGTGTTAATGTGCACTGTAGAGCTGTCAGTGGTCCTTGGGATCCATTGCCGCATCTACGGAGGAGATCTCCAGACCTTGATCCAACAGCTCTGGGTAATTTGGTGTGTTTTACCATCTTCCAGGACCAGCTCCACGGTTCACTTTTCCTTTTCCTCCTTTGCGCTAAGCTCTGCTCTTTTCCCATGGCGGTTGGTTTGTTCTGTAAGCATGTCACTTGATGTTGCTAGATCATCCTGAGTACTGCTCAAGGGGTTCGTGCTCATGTTCAAAAATCTTTTTGTTGATACCCAAGTGAGGAAATTTGCATCTACAGATTTTCTTTTACTGTTAACTCAGAAAATGTTACAGGTTTTACTATTCTAATTCCTCTGTTTCTGGCTATCTTTTGCAGGTATGGGAAATGGTCAAGGCCGCACTTTTGAAAAGTCCTTCAAAGGGTTTCAACCCCACCCATACAAGGCTCCAGCCTCTAATGGTCTTCCGGGTAAGCTCAAATGGCTCCCTTACTGATTTTTGTTTCGAGTGGTGAATTCTCTCTGCCTGAAGGTGTATTCTCATAAATATTGGCATACTGGAAGCTCCACTGTCATAGGGAATTATCTGTGTCGAGTTGCGCACAGCGCTCCTTGTTTTTCCCCATGATGGGTTTCATTCTTTTTGGTTAAATGTAATACTTTGGCATTACGATGCAAGCCAGGGTTAAGAATTGTTGAGGTTGCACCAATTACTGGGTTGTATTTATTAAGGCAAGACTTGTTTCGGCTTGCATGAGGTTTCTGAGATTTTTTGTTGGTTTTCCTTAATATTTTGCTACACATCTTCGGACCATAAGTATATGTAGATATTATATATATATATTATTATATATATATTTATATATATTATTATATATTTATATATATATATATATATATATTTATATATATATTTATAATATATATAATTATATATATAGATAGATATTTCCAATGGTTCTCTCAGATGTTCTTATGTTTATCTTTCTGTCTTCATAAGAATGTAAAGCACGATTTTCCTATTTAGTGGTTCAGCAATTTCTTGTTGTTGATGGAAACGTTTATAGTTTTTCCATAAATGTTATGACTCTGCTTGTGAACAATTCTGCTAAATTGTTTTGCATGATGGATGCCTTTTACTTCATATTTATCCATTATCTCATTTCCTAGTTATTATGTCTGATAAGGATTATGTTTTTTTTAAAGAATGTGTGATGGTGTTCGGGGAAAGAGAGTCGCCTTCAGACTCAAACCCTCAAACCCTAAACCCTTAATATAGTTATTCTTTTGGTATCCTAATCTCACAGAGTCATATCTTTGTGCTGGATATTTATATATTTAGTTTCACTTTTCGGGTTTTATGTCTCACAAGTGTGTCTTGGCTAGTATTCATCGTACTGGCTACGGCCTTGGAAATTTTTCCCAGTCAAAGTCCTATGGAAATTTGTATTTCCATCTTACCATAACTACTAATTCATTAGCTTTTCTCTTGCTGGAGAAATACTTCCTATTGTTTAAGCTTTCATTGTTCGGTAGTTACTGTTCTGATTCTGGTATGCATGTGCATAATTATGGTTTTTCCATTTTCTTGTCTCGGTTCTTACCTGAGATTTAGGGCAAATATACATAGCTTAAATTGTTCAACATTTACCTTAATATAAATAAAATATCACTACCACTCTGTAGGTTAAAATTAGACTGTATTTAAATACACAGAACCCGCAATTTAATCGAACTAATGTTTCACACAATATTAGTTAAAAATCATACAGTTGTTTCTGGAACTTTCGCTGGTCCTTTAGATTTCATGCAACCACTTTTTGTTTCCAGTTTACAAAATTACTAGTTTGTCAATTGCAACCCATCTGGTTAGTCATTCTCTGGCTACCATTAAACTTGCGGCGTGAATTGTTCTTTACAGTCTAGATTAAAGAGAAATGAAAGTCATTTGTCCACTTATCCAATGAATCTCTTTCTTGGCATTTGCATTTGAGAGAGAGAGCTATGCTTAGGTCAGTTCCTTCAGTAAACTTATTTGGTAAGTCAGAATAACTTTAGGTAAGTAAGTAGTCCCGTATGAAATTCATAAAACATTCATATCAGGACCTCTATTCTGAGGCCTCTATCGAGCGTTAGCGGTCCTAATCATGCGGGAAAATCTATGTCAATCCTCCCTCATCATGCGGGTATCGAGGTAGCGGTCCTCATCCCTAATCTTACCTCATAATGTATTGTGTGATCATCATCCATCGTGTCTGCACTAATTGTGTCTGCACTAACCTAATTGAATAGCTGCATCATCGAGTAACATCATGCATAATTGAGTATCATCATCGAGGTCGATCAGCTGAGCAGCCTGGTGCCCACCCATCCGAATTGATTATCGGAGCCTTGTGTATTAGAGTCAGCGAATATCCTAGGGTAACTGTTAAATAGAAAAACATATTAACTTACTATGAAATTCACAAAACCCTACTGCTACGATTTTTTCAATGAGAGAGCCTGCTCCCTCTATGTCATTCATCATTGTCTAAGTGATTTCGACAATACTACTTACCTGTTCTTTGATTTTAACAATATCCAGCGGACTTTAATCACCTTTCCAATGTTCTCGCTTGTCAACCACCTGTCCTTGAGATTCATCTTCAAGACCAAATCTCCCCCCAAGCCTGCCGTAAGACTGTTGTCTTCAGCTAAATTTAATGCACTCTGTGCTAATGCTATCTGGTCATCACCGGAATTAGCATTTTCCCCCTTACCATCTGTCCCAACATCACTGTTTTTCCTCTCCCCACCCCTTTTTTCTCTGGGGTGTTTCAGTTAAGGGAGGCAGTTAGGGTATTCTTTTGACTTAGTTATAGGAGAATCCACAATAAGAACCATTTTCTGCCAACGTTTCAAATCCCAATCAGGATTCATCATCAGGACTACTTGAATGCTTAATAGAAGAAGAGCTTAATGGAGAGATTAAATAGTAATGAGGAGGGTAAATTGAGATGAATGTCGACTCTCTTTTTTGAATAATAATTTTTTATTAATAATTGATGAGAGTAATTGAGAGGAATGTTGGCTTTTCTTTTTTGAATAATAATTTTGATTAATTAATGATGAGCTAATTAATTGATTTAAATTAATATAAATTTTATATTGATCATTTCATAATTAAAATTTATTTAATTTTTTAATTAATTAATTATAATTTTTTTAATAATTAGTTACTTTTAATTTAATATAATATTATTTATTATATTAATTGTCAATATTATTTATTAATAATTACTATTATTATTAATATAATAATTAATAATAATAATTAGTATTAATAATATTAATATTGATCATAATTACCCCGGATGCGGGTGTTCATTAATGTGTTTACGGTGATGAGACGGGACGACGGTGGATGGGGTGGCCACATGGCCCTCTACAGCCATCCCAAGATCAGATTAAATGATACTTAGGGCACCTCGCAGGCGGCATTAAATGCCTGCTACAGTCGAGGCAGAGCCATTCCTTGTTTAACCATGGCGCTAGAAAACATTCTAGTCATTCTGCCCCTGTTTCATTGTGCTTGCCCTCCGCAGGCAGAAGAGCCAACTGAGAGAACCAGCACGGGGCGCCGCTGCTGGATTGTGTGCTGCCTTGACTTGGGCAATGGTTACCACCATTCCCAAACAAATCTCTGTAACTCAGCTCCTGTACTCCAGCATTCTGTTACCTCTGCGCAAAATTCCTCTGTCTATTCTCCTTCTGCTTCCCTTCACTCTTTCTCTGCTCCTATTTCCACCATGGTTCACCACCGCATGCGCAGCAGATGCGGTGGCACGCGAGGAGGCAGCTCTCGCTCCTAGGCTCTGCATCGACATAATTCTGTTTCCCCAGCTTCCTCTACTGAAAATCCCCAATATTTGAATACCAGAAGTGGCTGAGGTAGAGCAGGCCTCCACTGCTCTAGTCGCGAAGAGGCGGTTGTTCACACTGCACCCTTTCCTATGCCTCTGCACCAGGTCCCTCACACGACGCAGTTCCAGTTCCACAGCTCTCTGAACTGCCCGGTCAGTGTTGCCACCGTCTCCATCTCTATCACAGAAGAGACTGAGCAGCACATCCCCATGAAAATTTCCATGGAGGAGACGCACAGAGCTGGTCCAAGCCGGAACAAAGGCAACGATGAAGAACAAGGTGGTAATGGTGGTCGGAACAGATGGCATGGGAAGGCCATTACTGACAGCTCGCATGATGACTTGGGCCTTCAAAGTGACACGCAGGTCGTGGAAAGCCGCATGGAGGACACGTCGAGCCCGCAGGTGGAAGCCGACAGCACGGAGGGAGCTCATCAAGCAGTGGGACGTGGCGAGACGGACAACCCGAATGACTAGGCTTGTCCAATTGTGGAGGAACCTGCCACGGAGGAATTTTTCGCACATTTCACGTCTGCCATATGGCACTCCTCTTAGTTCTTGGTTTAGTTCTGTCTTGTCTTATGTGGCCTCAGAGTTTTATGAGGGTTGGCGGTCTAGTCCGGACAAACTGTTGTTTTCTGGGTGGTTTTGTAATGTTGTTTTTTGACAAGGTAGTCTCTTTAGAAACTGTGGTTAAATCTGTTGTTTTTTGGGAATACTTTTTCTCTTTCAGACTGGTTTCCCCTTTGTTGGGGTAGTCTCAGACAATGTTCATGGCTGCATGTTGAATAAGGCCGGGTCCCTTTACGGCCAGGACACTCTATAACTACTTTTTGTATTATATCAATAGATTAATCTTATTTAGAAAAAAATATATATTGATCATAATTAATATTAATAATATAATCCTAGTATATTGTTTTTAATATTTAATATTTAACAATTATTATTATTATTTAATATTTATAATATATTTAGTATAATTTTTATATGATTGTTATAAAATAGAAATATTATTAGTATATTTTGGTATTTTATGATAATATTATTAGTGTATTATTAGTTGTATGTATAATATAAAATTATTTAAATATGAATTGATATTGATAATAATAATTATTATATTAAAATTGATATTATAATATTAAGAATCAATATAAATAGTTAATAATTATTATAATTATTAGTAATAATAATTGATAATTAATATCAAGACCTAATAATTAATATTAATAATTAAAATAGTAAATGTTCAATTTTATAATTAGTTTAACTAATTAATAGATTTTAATTAATATTTAATAATCATGATTTATAATAATAGCTATTATTATAATTACTATTGTAAATGTTTAATTATGTACTAATTATATTATTATTATACTTAGATTATTATAGTGAGGTTACTAACTTACTAAGATTAGAAAGTGGGGCGGGGCGAGAGGTAATTCTACCACAGAATGCTAAACCTGAGAAATATTGGTGACCTTAATTTCTATGATTAGGGGAAGTTAGTTTCCATTAATCTCCATACCATTGTCTCTGTTGAGATTTTGCGGGTGTTTGATAATTTCAAGAGCTTCTCTAATCTTTCGCCTATGATTTTGTTCTTCCCTAGCGATAATCGAGGCACTTTCCAAGCAGACATGGTGTTTAGTTTTTGAGGAGTGTTCTGCTAGGGCCGAAGTACGAGACCTTTCATTCTTAATATCAGCTCCATGTTCCTTGAGTTTGGTCCGCAGGGAGCGACCTGTTTCACCAATGTAGCGTTTTCCACATGAGCAGTCTATTTTATAGACTCCCTTAAGTTCATGTCTATCAATACTATCCTTGACAAATCTCATACCTTGCCTAATGGTTCTAGGTGCTAAGAATTGCGTGTTTATGTTTTTCTTCCTCGGGATTTTAGCAATCTTATCTGTAACTCCATGAATATAGGGTATTCTTGGCAACTGCCTTTTTTTACTTCTTACATGAGAATTTATCCAAATCCATTATCACTCAACCATTTCCTTGCTTCAGAAAATTAATAGTTTATTCAACTAACAGAAATAACAATATTGTCCAGTTTCTTCTTTTACAACAGTATTTAAAATATTTACAGTTTCCCTGGGGATATTACATCTCCCCCCCTCTGAAAGAAAACATCGTCTCGATGTTTTTCAGCCTCAAACAGTTGTGGATATGCTTCTTTCAAGAATTGTTCATCTTCCCAAGTGGCCTCCTCTGGCCCAAAATGCTACCATTACACTTTAACCTGGGTGATGACTCGCTTCTACAACGTGACTTCTCTCCATTCGAGTATAGTTCGCGACTCGACCAGGAATTCTCCTTCCAGTTCAACCTGAAACAACAAAATTTAAAGTTAGTTTTTCCTTCAATGTCATAATTAATTGGCCTACTTAGGATTTTATTTTACCTGTATATCTTGCCAACTGACTATGTTCTTAGGATCATAAACGTATCTCTTTAGTACCGACACATGGAAAACATTATGGACCCGAATATGGCTCGGTAGGGCGAGCTAGTAAGCTACTAGCCCAACTCTTGCTAGAATCTGAAAAGGTCCACAAAACCGAGATGCCAACTTGGTACACCCATTCCATTGTAACATACTCCTTTTTGCTCGAATTCTTACATACACATGATCTCCCACTTGATATTCCTTAAAACTTCTCTTCTTGTCGACGAAATTCTTTTACCTATATTGGGCTACCTTCAAATTGAATCGGACCTTCTTGAACATCTCTTCCATTTCTTTTAACATTTCAAGTCCCAACATTATCTTATCCTTCGGTTCCCCCCCCCCCCCCCAACTGGAGGGTGTGCTACATTTCCAGTCATACAGAACCTCAAACAGGCTCATCTGCAAGGAAGTATGATATCCGTTGTTACACGGAAATTCGACCAAGTGCAAATAGTCTTCCCATTTAGAGGGTTGTTGCATTACGTAAGACCTCAACATGTCTTCTACTACTTGATTCACCCGTTCAGTTTGTCCGTCGGTTTGAGGATGGTAAGCCGTACTGAAATTTAATTGAGTCCCTAGCCCTTCAAACAGTGTTTTCCAAAAGGTTGAAGTAAATTTCACATCTCTGTTAGAAATTGTAGTTTTTGGCAGCCCATGCAGTCTGAAAATGTTCTGCATAAAAATGTGGGCAATCTGTCCAACTTTATAAGTGGATTGAACTGGTATAAAATGAGCTGACTTGCTTAATTGGTCGACTACCACCATGATGGAATCATTGTTCCTTTTTGTCATGGGTAATCCTGTTATAAAATCTATAGAGATAGTTTCCCATTTCCACTCTGGAATCGGTAGTGGTTGCAATAATCCCGCAGGGTGCTGATGTTCTACTTTAATTTGTTAACATTCCTAACAACGTGTCAAATATTTTGTTGCATCCTTCTTCATTCCAAGCCAATAGTACTCCTTTCAGAGTGCAATAATCAGCTTTTGATACCCGAGGTGTCCAGCATAAGGTATTTTGTGAAATTCATCTAGAATCAAGTTTTTAATGTCCATTTGGTTGGGTACATATAGCCTGTTTTTATATTTCAGCATGCCAACAGAATCCACAATGTACCCTTGTTGATTTTCTTTGTTGTTTGGGATCTGAACCTGTTGTCTTATTTGTTGATATTTCAAATCTTGTGCTGCTCTCGCTTTTATCATGTCATCGAATGTAGTTTGCACCCAGCTGCAAGCAATTTTGTATAGATAATGTGCCTTCTAACTTAAAGCATCCGCTACCAGGTTCTCCTTTCCTTTTAGATGCTTAATCTCGAAATCAAAACCGCTTAAGAAGTCTACCCACCGTGCTTGTCTAGCATTTAAGGTAAGGTGACTGAAATAATTAGTGAAGTTGTGATGATCTGTCATTAACAAAAATTTCCTTCCCATTAGGTAGTGGCGCCACATTTTTAAGGCATGTATAACAACTGCCAGCTCCAAATCATATGCAAAATATTTCTGCTCATGTTCCTTTAACGTTCTAGACTCGTAGGTGATTACCTTACCCTCCTGCATCAATACTCCTCCTACTCCTTCCCTACTTGCATCTATACACACCATGTAATCCTTAGCGGGATCTGCTATGCTTAGTATAGACGTTGTGGTGAGCAGATGCTTGAGTTGTTCAAAACTCTTTTGGCATTCTGCGGTCCATTTAAAAGCCTTCATTTTCTTCTGTAGAGAGGTGATGGGTAGGCCACTCTGGAAAATCCTTCCACGAATTATCTATTATAACCAACCAGCCCCACAAAAGATCTGATATCCGTTACATCCTTTGGAGCCGGCCATTCCATTATGGTCTTATTCTTTTCGGGATCCACCGCAATCCCATCCTTAGTAATGATATGTCCTAAGTATTGAATTTGTTCCTTAAAGAAATCACATTTGTTGTACTTGGAATACAATTGATGTTCCCGGAGGGTTTGCATCACCAGTCTAAGATGTTCCTTGTGCTCCTCCACATTTCGGGAATATATCAGTATATCGTCAATAAATATTAACACGAATTTATCTAAATACTGATCAAATATGTTATTCATCAAACACATAAAGGTCACAGGAGCATTGGTTAACCCAAAGGGTAATACCACAAACTCATAGTGTCCATAGCGAGTCTTAAAAGTAGTTTTGGCAATATCTTCCTCTCTGATTCTGATCTGGTGATATCCTGATCATAGATCAGTTTTTGAAAACACAGTCACCCCTTTTACCTGGTCAAATAGTTCGTCAATCCGGGGTAGAGGGTACTTGTTCTTAAATTTTAACTTATTTAAGTATCGATAATCCATGCACATTCGAAGGGTGCCATCCTTCTTTTTGACGAACAGCACAGGGGCTCCCCAAGGTGACACACTGGGGAAGATGTAATTCTTGTCCAACAATTCCTGTAATTGCATTTTGAGCTCTGTTAGTTCTAGCACGCTCATACGATAAGGAGCTCGAGACACTAGTGCTGCTCCTAGCATTAAATCAATAGTGAAGTTTATATCTCTCTTAGGTGGCATCCCTGGTATCTCCTATGGAAATAAATCAGCATAATCCTGAACAACAGAAATACTATCCAAGGTGGTTGTCTTGTCCTTTGAGTTGGCATATCCAACCTGAATAGCGTAAACCTGACACCCTTTTCTAATACATTTTTCCAGCTAAGAAGCGGTTATTAGCTGAACCTGCATGGGCCTCGGAATACCTTGCACCTCCTTCATTTTTCCCAGCTCATCCTTGTAGCAAATAGTTTTCGTTTTACAATTTATAATGGACCAGCACTTTTCTAACCAGTCCATGCCTATCAACACATCATAAGATCTAAGGGGAAGTATGTTTAAGTCTTCCCTTAAAGTCTGACCTGCTATTTCCAGAGGGGAGTCGTTGACCTTAGCTAACACCCATCTCTTTCCTCGGTTGCCAATTGTACTAGCCAAGGGTTTTTAAATTTAACTGACTGTAATTTACAATGCTCCACAACCTTAGGACTAACATAACTTATGGTAGCACCAGGATCAATTAAAACAAATATGGTATGATTAAAAATCTTACCTTCAAACTCCACCATAGTTGGTTGATAATCTGCCTAATGATCATCAAGAGCAGCATTAATTTTTAGAATGCCTCGGGCCACATCGCCCACTATAGAAGCCTCCTGGATTTGTGAAACCTGTTCGATGACTTTACGATGAGGACAGTTTTTAACATAGTGTGGCCCCCCACATCCCCAGCATTATACTAGGGGTTTTCTTGTTCCTTCATTATCAAATCTACTAGATTGCTCGCTGTATTTTGCTTCAGATGGTGGCTTAATTCTGAGCGGGTTTTTGGGCTGGTTTCTGTTGTTTTGTCCCATGGAGAATCCCTTGCCAACACTACTCTGATTTCCTTTATTGCCCATAGAAATTCTATTACTTTTCTTATCAACCCATTTTCTGTTGGGTATTTCACCCTTCTACTTGCTTTTCTGATAGCATATCCTAGCTTTTCGTATAACCTCATCCATTGTTTTTGGGTTATCAAATTCAATTCTCTCCCTCATTGCCACAAGTAAACTACTGAAAAAACGTTGTACCTTGGCTTTTTCCTCACATATGTAAGGTACATAACGGAGCAAGGAGGTAAAATGGGTGATGAATTCATCCATGGTTTGTTGTCCAAGCCGTAGATCGTGAAATTCCCTTGCTTTCTCATCATAAAACTATTCTGTCAGACATCTTTCCTTGAAGAATTTTTGGAACTTCTCCCAAGCTATATTTTGTTCATTTACCCCGTGTACAATCTTGACCTCTTCCCACCATAAAGTGGCCTTCCCTTGCAGTTGAAAGATAGCTAGTCATGCCTCTAGATTTTGATCGTACTCATATAACTGAAAGTATTTATTCATGTTAATTAACCAGGCTTTGGCTGCTTCTTCCAGCACTCCATCGAAGAGTGGCAGTTTAATTTTCCGGAATTCCCCTTCTAATTCCACTCACTACCTTTTTGATGCGGGGTGCTCTGAAGCATTGTACGACTTCTCTTCCTGATGTTCTTCCCCTCCTCTTGTTCCTTCAAGTTCCATATTGTAGCCTTGTTCCTCAGACATTCGACCCCACTAAGGGCTAGGAATTGGCTGGTGCTAATTCTGCTTATCAGACAAGCTTTTCAAAATCTTCTCATGTTCCATGGCTAGCCTTGCATTATCCTCTCGTAAGTGGGCCATTTCTCTCTTTAGTTCCTGAACCGTCTCCAGTATGGTCAGGTTTGTGTTGCGAGCTTCCTCTCCTAACTGCACCCATATCTCTGGATTATGTTCAAGGAATGTTGCGAGTCCTAGGCCTGACATGGTTCTGTGCATTTCATTGTCTGATGCTCTTATATCTATTGTTTTTCTGGTTCCACTATATTGTACTTCACACATTAATAGATCATTAACAGTTAAAAAAAATCAAAAGAAACAACACCTATTCACACAATGCATTCACCAGAGGTCACAGTTTTGCAACTTGGCTTTGATACCACATCTCATAACCCTATTTACATAATAAACAAAAAATTATTTAATATGATTTACCCACATGTATCCACACTCACTAACCACTATTAAAATGTAATCAAGTTCCTTTTGTGTGAACCAAACTAGGGTCATCCACCCATCCAGTTATTACAACATCATTTGCAATCACAAGTTAAAGGGTTCAATCTTCGTTTAATGGTTTGCTATGAAATCAATAATTCGTATTGTGGAGTACAATCCCTTATCTGCCTTGAATTTAATGACCCATCCCTCCAACTTGGACTCCAGGACTCACCTTAAGCTCGACACACCTTGGTCTTGGCTAGCATTTACACTACCTATCAAGATGTGTTAATGCACATTGTAGAGCTGTTAGTGGTCCTCGGGATCCATCGTCGCATCTACGGAGGATATCGCCAGACCTTGATCCAATGGCTCTGGGTAATTTGGTGTGTTTTACCATCTTCCGAGACCAGCTCCACGGTTCATTTTTCCCTTTCCTCCTTCACCCTAAGCTCTGCTCTTTGCCCATGGCCGTTGGTTTTTTCTGTAAGCATGTTGCTTGATGCTACTAGATCGTCCCGAGTACTACTCGAGGGGTTCATGCTCATATTCAAAAATATTTTTGTTGATACCCAGGTGAGGAAATTTGCATCTACAGATTTTCTTTTACTGTTAACTCAAAAATGGTTACAGGTTTTACTATTCTAATTCCTCTGTTTTTGGCTATCTTCTGCAAGTTTGGGAAATGGTCGAGGTCACGCTTTTGAAAAGTCCTTCAAAGGTTTCAACCTCACCCATACAGGGCTTGAGCCTCTAATGGTTTTTCGGGTCAGCTCGAATGGCTCCCTTACTGATTTTTATTTCGAGTGGCAAATTCTCTCTGCGTGAAGTTGTATTCTCAAAAATGTTGGCATACTGGAAGCTCCACTATCGTAGGGAACTACCTGTGTCGAGTTGTGCACAACGCTCCTTGTTTGTCCCCATGATGAGTTTCATTCTTTTTGGTTAAATCTAATACTTTGGCGTTATGGTGCAAGCCAAGTTTAAGAACTGTTGAGGCCACACCGATTACTGGGTTGTATTTATTAAGGCAATACCTGTTTCAGCTTGCATGAGGTTTCTGAGATTTTTTGTTGGCTTTCCTTAATATTTTGCTACACAGCTTTGGACCATAAGTATATATTATATATATATATATATTTTATCTATATATATATATATATTATAATATATTATATATATATATATAATGGTTCTCTCAGTTGTTCTTATGTTTATCTTTCTGTATTCATAAGAATGTAAAGCACGATTTTCCTATTTATAGGTTCAGCAATTTCCTGTTGTTGAAGGAAACGTTTATAGTTTTTCCAGAAATGTTATCGCTCCGCTTGTGAACAGTTCTGCTAAATTGTTTTGCACGATGGATGCCTTTTACTTCATATTTATCCGTTATTTCGTTTCCTAGCTATTCTGTCTTATAAGGATTATGTTTTTTTTTTAAGAATGTGCGATGGTGTTCGGGGAAACAGGGTCGCCTTCAGGCTCAAACCATCAAACCCTAAACTCTTAAGATAGTTATTCTGTTGGTATCCTAATCTCGCAGAGTCATACATCTATGTGCTGGATATTTATATATTTAGTTTCACTTTTCGGGTTTTATGTCTCACAAGTGGGTCTTGGCCAATATTCATCGTTCTGGCTACGGCCTTGGAAATTTTTCCCAGTCAAAGTCCTATGGAAATTTGTGTTTCTGTCTTACCATAACTGCTAATTCATTAGTTTTGCTCTTGCTGTAGAAATTATTCCTAATGTTTAAGCTTTCATTGTTTGGTAGTTATTCTTCTGATTCTGGTATGTATGTGCATAATTATGGTTTTTCCATTTTCTTGTCTCGGTTCTTACTTGAGATTTAGGGAAAATATACATAGCTTAAATTGTTCAACATTTACCTTAATATAAAGAAAATATCACTACTACTCTGTAGGTTAAAATAAGACTATATTTAAATACACAGAACCTACAATTTAATCGAAATAATGTTTCACACAGTATTACTTAAAAACCATACAGTTGTTTCCGGAAATTTTGTTGGTCCTTTAGATTTCATGCAACCACTTTCAGTTTCCAGTTTACAGAATTACCAGTTTGTTAGTTGCAACCCATCTGGTTAGTCATTCTCTGGCTACCATTAAACTTGTGGCATGAATTGTTCTTTACAGTCTAGATTATCTTACGGTAACTATTAAACAGAAAAGAATATTAACTTACTATGAAATTCACAAAACCCTACTGCTACCATTTTTTCAAATTAATATCAATGAGAGAGTCTGCTCCCTCTATGTCATTCATCATTGTCCAAGTGATTTCGACAGTACTACTTACCTGTTATTTGATTTTAACAATATCCAACGGACTTTAATCACATTTCCAATGTTCTCGCTTGTCAACCACACGTCCTTGAGATTCGTCCTCAAGACCAAATCTCCCCCCAAGCCTGCTGTAAGACTGTTGTCTTCAACTAAATTTAATGCACTCTATGCTAATGCTATCTGGTCATCACCAGACTTAGCATTTTTCCCCCTTACCGTTTGTCCCAACAACACCATTTTTCCTCCCCCGCCCCGTTTTCCTCTAGGGTGTTTCAGTTAGGGGAGGCAGTTAGGGTATTCTTGGCAACTGCCCTTTTTTACTTCTTACATGAGAAGTTATCCAAATCTGTTATCACTCAACCATTTCCTTGCTTCAGAAAATTAATAGTTTATTATTCAACTAACATAAAATAACAATATTGTCGAGTTTGTTCTTTACAATGGTAATTAAAATATTTACAGTTTTCCTGGGGATATTACAATCTACCCCATACTAAGAGCGCATCAGCGCCATAATAAGAGAATGCTCCAAAATTCTCTAATATAAATATGTTGAAATTTAAATTTTAAATTATTTATGATATAATAGATGATTTTATATTAATTTATAATATATTAGATTAATTTAACTTTTTTAATGAGTTTTTTTTCTTAAGATAAAATAACATTTTAATCATTTATTAACATTTTCAATTTCATTATCTAGAAATTTTAAAATGGGTGAAAAAATTTAAATCAAAATTCTCATAATTATAACTTACCAAAAATAATTCATAATAAAAAATGTAAGTTTATTTACTATTTAACTTGCTTATAAAAATAAAATGTAATCAATTTCACAATTTCATTTATTGATGAAAGAATTCTTAATAAATAACTGTAAGGGTTAAAAACCTAATTTCCTTCTCTAACATATTAAATATATTGCAATTCAATGTAACTTGTTACAAAGAAGAAATATTTTATTAATAGATATAAAAATTTATTCAAAAATAAATGAAAGGGTTCAACAAATTATTCATTTTTATTTATTTGTATGGTAATATAGTAGTATTAACAATAATAAGTTGATTTTAAGGTTATAGTCAAGCCTACACCAATTGGCTTATGAGACTCTCTTATGTGTGAGACAAGGGACCTACCTCTCTGCAACAATTTGACCACTAAATCTAGGAAGGTGTACATACCTAACCACTCTAATTTGAACTTGCTAAGCACATGTTCTTAACCATTAGGCCCACTCTATTTTTGTGACACAAAGATATATCACTTGGAGAATCAAATGTAAAAAAGTTTTTTTTATGGATATGTATCCCTAATTGAAAGTTTAGATAATGACATTAAAAAAAAAACATTGGTTTTGTAGGACAATACAGTGTTGTCATAATACATTGATACACTAGATAAAATGCTTGGAAAATCAAACACAAACTTCTCCTAATTGAAATGAATCCTAAACCAAAACAGTGGACTCATGTTCAAATGTAAACCAAAACATTGGGCTCATGTTCAAATTTAGAAATTGGTTCATACCTTTCAAAGTTCAATAACGAAACTAAGTGGCGGGGAACACTAGCTATGCGGCCTTGTTTATCTCTTTTTTTTGTGTTCCATGTAAAATAAAAATTAAAATGCAATAGAAAAATAAATAAGTGGCTCATCCCTCAAATTAGGGATGGAAGAAGGCGATAGAAAAATCCTTAAAGATATTCTAAAATGTATTAAGAGAATGTGGAATGGGATCACTACCTAGAAAATATGTTAGCTATTGTGGTTGATGTTAATGTTAGTTTCTCTCTCACTACCTCAAACTTTTAAGTGGTTAATTTTACACCACTTTATACCATGGGATTTATCTTGCTTTACTGAATTTGAGAATATCCATCTAAAACTATTTTTTATATTTAACATCACCTACCAATACTTTATTATCTCTCTCTCTCACGCACACACACACACATATATATATAGAGAGAGAGAGAGAGTTATTAATTTTAAAATATATCCTCCTATATTTAAAAATGAAAACAACAAAAAACAATTTGAGAATATTTATAACACGAGATAGGCAACTTGTAACCCAACTTTGTTTCTTTATGTAATCCCATAAAACACTAAGTGGAGAGCTTATCATTCTCATGTAATCTAAGTCAAACTAATGTGTTACATTTAGATTGAATATTCCCTAATTACACAATTCTCAACTCTAAATTTACAATTTGTGTGTTGATCATCATGATTGTCAAGTGGAAGAGCTTAGAAAGATCCATTTACTCTAGGGGGAATGTTGTTGGACAGACTACAAAACACTCAAAAGAAGAATTGTCTACTTTCTTTGTGACATATGTATATCCCTGATTATCTATTGATTAGGCTATGCCCATGTCTACAGGCCTTCAAAATCCATGAGATGCATGGAGGTTTATTAATTTCCGCTGCCACTAAACCATCAATGTGGCATGAAGCATAGATCAGACAATTTTAGCTTCACATAGGCCCATTTTATACATCTTTGTACTTGGATTATGCATCAATACCATTAAATGAATGGATGGATTAGAGAATTCTTTATTGATTCCTTACAACAATTACTAAGCAAGAATTGAAAAAAACCACTCTATCTTAGTTAATCAATCAATCAATGCACTTTTGACTCTCGTATGTAACATTATGTTTTTGACTCCTTCATAGGTTATTTCAATTAAAATTTTATTTTTTTATTTGAAATTTGGGTTTTAACCAGTTTAGAATAATCTCTCAATAGCTTAATATTTGGTGTAAGGTCATGATAATACTAGAAATATAGAAATGACAGGTGTAGGTTTTAAACTTGTACAAAATTTACATGCAAATGAATTCTTGAAAAATAAAATATAGAATAACGAGAACAAAAAAATATACACAAATACCAAAAATCGAGAAAAACAAATTGATTTTTCATTATATTCTTTTCAATGTTACAATACATTATATACATGCCAAAGCATTCATTAACCCTAGATTAGAACATACTCGTAGTTCCCTTGACTGGATCTACAAAATACCATGGGAAAAACTACCATGCGCAAAAAATGATGTGCAAAACCATTGGTGGGTCTGCTCACTGTCCTTGTGGTCTGATATAAAATATATATATATATATATATAATTCCCTTTATAACTTCTTGGTGACAACTTAGAAACTTTTTTTATCTTGTCATACGGCATGCTTTGGTATACTTCTTATAATGTTTGGGTCTACACCTAAAGTTGAATTTTCTAGCATTATACCTAGCCTTTTCTCCAATGGTGATATTGACCTCTCATGTGATGTCAGTAACCATGTGATCCCTTATCACGTCTATCTAAAATAATGAAACTTGTGGAGATCACAACATGGTCACATCCATTATATCTTTGAAATTTACCAAACATGCAATCACCCATGGCCTCGTAGCTTTTGTTGTATATAAAGACTTTTGTATCCTTTGATATTTACAACATGATCGCATCCACTATGATGTTTAATCTTTTGATTGATTGTGTTGTGCCCACAGTCGCTTAAAAATATAACCTTTTAATAGTTACAATGAGATTTCATTTCTCACAAAGTTGAACTTTGCTAGCTATGTGATAGCAAAAGGAGGTAGATTTTCATTATATGGACCCAGATTTTGAAGTTATTGGCATTAGTGACATTCATTATAAAGTTTAATTTGTTGACCGATTACACTATGGTTGTACTTTTTATGAGGTTGAACTTTGTAAATGTGATGACTAAGTTGTGTTTCCCACAAAGTTTGAACGTTACAATTGTATTGTGGCATGGCCACCATAAATTGAACTTTCAAATAATGTCGCACACATTTGACTATCACACAATTTAACCTCTCCAAATTATGTCATGTGTGGTTGAACTTTTTCAAAGTTCAAATACTTTTACAACTGCAACGTTTTTTTTTTTAAGAAGACACATAATTTCTATGAAAGTAAATAAAAATTACATTCTATATGTGCATAAGAATGCAATCAAAAAAGGGCTTGAAGATCCATCATCCAAAAAGAAGAGTAACCATGTGGAAGATTAGTATCAGTCTATAGACCAAAATTATAAAAGACAATCTGTGATCATACATCATGTTATCAACCATTTTATCTACGTCAAAATATCATCATAAAAGACCATAGAGTATAGTGTCTACCAAAAAGCAAAAAAGTCATCAAAACACCATCAATCAATATATGTTTAGTGGGATGTCCCACTGAAGGCCCTCAATGAAATGTTTGTGGTAGTATTCTGAAGTGACCCCATTTAACTGCTCATAAATTTTCCATAATCCCAAATTTTATGTAGTACCAGCCTTAGAGAGTGTATCTTCCATGCGGTTCTATTCCCTATAAATATGTCAACATAAAATCCGATCAAATGAATGTTTAAGCTATAATACCTCCTCAAGAATGGGAAGTAGTGTGTGCTTGCGGCAACACTGAAGCTCATTGAACCAATTTATAATAATCATAGAATCACCAAAAATATGTAAAATATGACATTCTTTTTTTATAGCAAAAAGAAGAATCTTGAGACTAAGAAGTTCTACATAGTTGTTGTTCCTCTTACCAAGCCACTTTGTAGCTTGTAAAAATGATTTTCATGGAGGTATAAAACAACCCCTCTCCGCAATTTCCACCTTTTGATGACACACCATCAAAATATGCCTAAGATTTGGATTTGTCAACATCTTCAACAACAATGTTCTGCGAGATATGGACAATTTCAGTAGAAAGGAGAATTTCAAAATCAACAGTTACTTTGGCAACCACCTAATCAAGAATGGATGATTTATCTTGAAATATGGTCGTATTTCTAGCATTCTAGATACCCAACAAATTAGAGGTGGAATGTTTATATTCTATTTAGGAGAGACCTACTCTCACCACACTTTCCATATTTCCAAAAAAGATGCTCCATGCCAATTCAAAGCACAACCAATTCAGTTCCTAATGGATTTCCAAACTTCCACAATGAATGGGCAAGAGATAAAAAGGTGCTTCATTAGTTCCACTATGTTTTTGCATAATGCACACCAACTGGGGCCACTCACACAACACCTTTCCAAATTATCCCATGTCGGTGCTTTGTTTTCTAGCAAGCACCAAAGGAATAAACAAGTTTTAGGGGCACTCTTAAGCTTCCAAGGCATCTTCTACCAATAAGACAATACATCTGGTTTTCTATCGTTACACAAATACAAATAGCAAGTTTTTGGGGTATATTCTCCAAAAGGGGACTGTACCCAACATAGTGTGTCATTCTCCTCCCTAAGATGCACATAAGCAATATTTAAGGCAACAATATAACTATACCAATGTTCATGGTGCTTGATTAGCAAATTGAGTTGAAAGGGATTGACCCAACCTTGTGCCCATATGGATGGACAATGGTGATTAACAACATGGTTTAAATTTTGTTTACCATTTTCATTTAAGAAAAGTGCCATTTTCACGGGGTAGGCAATAATTTTCTCCACAACCTACCCACAGATCTAGCCCAGTTCTGAGCTTTTCACCATTCCCCACTTTCCGAGCAAGACCATCTTCAACCACCACGAAGAAGGATAATACTTCTTTCAAGATAACATAAATATTTGGTCTTTTCTTCTTCGACATTCAAAGCCAACCTTCAAGGAAACTAAGAGATGTATTTCCTGTGAAAAATGCAATGTGTTTACATTACTCTTATATATATAGATATATATATCAAAACTAAATTACAAATTTAATTAAATTTATTTTTAATAAATATAATTAATAATAATATTAAGATAAATATTTTTTTAAAAAGTATTTATAAACCCAAATATTTTTTATAAACAGATTGCTGATACAATATATTTTTGTGAATGTACCCCAAAAAAACTTTAAATCATGTAAACAAAAAAAATACCCCTCAACTGCAAAATAAAAGTATATTTTTATAGAATAATTTTAAAAATGAAAGATGGAAAATCTTAAAAAAAAAAATCATAAATTCTGTAACTTTGAAAAGTTAGACTCACCAAAGCTATATTTAATTCGTAATTACTCAACATGACACATCCCATTTGTCTCATATTAACACCTGTTTCTTTATAAGGAAAAATAAATCCCAGCTATTAATTTAAAAAGAGAAAAATCACTCTCAAAAAGTATTAAACAAACTTCTGTGGGCTCTTGCATAAAGTTTCATGTCCATACTTTTTTTATAACAATTTAAAAATAATTACCTATTATTTAAAAAGAGAAAAATCGCTTTCAAGACGTACTAAAGAGGCTGCCGTATATTTTATTATATAGTTCAATGTTCGTACTTCTTTGTATAACGCTTAGAATTATTTCAAAGGTGAAATCCTCTTAACATTTTCTTTCATCTCGAAGAAATGTTATAAAATAATTATGGTGATGAGAGCGTATAAACATTATCCATGATCTAAATTTTAAATAGTTAATTACTTATATATATTTAGGTTGATAGGTCTTCTTATGTATCAACAATCGTCAACACTTTTACCCTGTTCTGTTCGATCAGGTGAGACAATTTCAACCGTTGATTTGAAGTGTGGCTGCTTTTTCCAAATATCGGTTGAGTCGCCTTCTTTTCACCTTCGAGTTTTGTTGTGCGCTCCGTGGCATGGCAAGATATTTTTACTGCTTTTTCCCATTCTTTTATGTCACTCTTGAAGATATTTTTACTGCTTTTTCCCATTCTTTTATATCACTCTTGGCCTCAGAGTTAATCGTTTCTTTGGTCTACCAGTTGTTGTTGTTCTTCTTCTTCCCTGGCTTTTAGCAAGCACTCATTAGTATTAAATTATATACCCCATACACCAATTAAAACTACCTGCGGCCAACTCTTTAGCTGTATCTCCACAGACTTAATCCCCAAACCCCCAATGCCGTGATCTAGTGCATCTCGAAGTAATAGCTCTTTCTGTTGTGGTGCCGATGTAACAATCCCTCGACATAACAAGCCCTCGAGCATTCTAAAACACAAAAATGTCGGTTTGAAGCTCTATAAAGAGCTTTTCGAAATTTGACTTCCATTCTCTGATTTGCCTCGAGAGGCTGGGCTTGCAGAGGAGACAATCGAGACAATGTTGCGACGTTAACCTTCCATCAGAGGCATCAACTACGACCTCCCTGATGTCGTGGCCACTGCTCCCCATCTCCCAAGTTACTAACAACACGTTTCCTTCATCAATGGTATATATGCATGGCAATCTTATGCATATAAATGTATGTAAATAGGTGTGGAGCACATGGGCGGAGACATGTTTGAAACCGTGCCCTCTGCAGATGCCATATTCATGAAGGTAAGTCTTGAACTTGCTGAGCTATCATGTAATTCAATTAGAATGAGCTGAGAGCAAGTTTTGACTATACAATTTGTTTGTGCGATGTCATCAGTGGATCATGCATGACTGGGGCGACGAGGACTGTATCAAGATACTGAAGAGCTGCAGGAAGGCAATCCTGGAGACGGGGAAGCTCATTATTGTTGACGTAGTGGCGCTGGACTCTAATCACAGAGGCGGTGATAACAATAATGGTGGCTAGAAAGAGAAGCAGATTCTGGATCCTAATTTAGTTCTAGTATTTGATCTAGTAATGGTGGCACACTGCTCTGGTGGGAAGGGAAGAACAGAGAAAGAATGGAAGAAGATTTTATTAGAAGGTGGATTCGGTCGTTATAAAATAATCACCATTCCTGATTTCCAGTCTGTGATTGAAGTGTTTCCTTCTTGATTATCTGCTCTTTATGGGCTCATTTTCAGTATTTACTGTGTTAAAATGCAATCAAATTATTTTATTTACAAAATAAATGAAGATTTATCAAGGCCTTATGGAGACATGAAACATCCTTAGCTAGTGATTTTCTTTAGTCTTACCTCGCACTCCTAAGAAGACAATGCATTAATGGGTCACGGGACGCTCCTCATATCCTTCGGAGACATGGAGGATCCGTAGACAGTGTTGTCCTTTCGTCTTACCTCTGTCTGAGTAGATAATGTATTAATAGGTCAGGGGGTTTTGTTTTTTGTGGTTATGTTATGGCTCATGAATGGATGTGTTTATGGATTGAAATTTAAGGAAAATATGGGTTTACTGTAGCATATGAATGGGATGCATCCAAGCATTGAAATTTTAGAAGTTGGGTTTATTGTGCATATGAAATGGTATGTGTTCTTGCTTTTGAAATTTTACTCAGAGAAAAGAAAAGATGGATTTGGTATTGCATATGAATGAGATGTATTCTTTGAATATGCTTGGCCATCTATAGAGGTTTCTTGATTTTGGGTAATTAACTCAACCTCTTGATTTTGGGTAATTAACTTACTCTAAAATGAAATAAGACATTCAATGTGTTCCTTGTAATATAGATCTAAACAAAACATCTAAAGAAAAAAAGTAATTACACAATGATCTAGTCCAAGAAAACAAGGTTTTCCACAAACCGATTAACTCTTTTAGGAAAATTCAACAATTCCAATTTAATAATCCTATTGGTCTCTCTTTGTACCTTTTGAGACAATTGCTAATTATATATAATATGAAAACATAAATAAACAAAGTTTATGGCTACAACCTATACAAAAATATATAAGAAAAGCAACCATTAGAACTTTTCATAATGGCAAATTTCGAAAATCATAAAAAGTTTAATGATGGCTATTTTATATAAAGAGAGCGTGATTCATTAAGATGTTAATATCATTTGTTTTAATACTTAAAAAAATGGTAATATTTGAGATTATTAAAAACACGTTTTTTATATTTTATAAAAAATAAAAAATAAAATTCTCGGTAAATCTATTCTATTCTATTATATACAGGAAAACATTACATTCACAGAGTCAGTTTGCCCAAGGCCAACTGTGGCTCTTTGGACCAGGATTTCTCAGTACAAAACCAGCCCTCGCAAGGGCAGCGCGACTAGACAGAACTACCCACACAGGGCCATTGTAACACGACAGTGGATCCAGACCAAACAAAATCGTCCCACGCAGGGGCACCGGAGCAAAAAAGTACTTCCCACGCAGGGGCATCAAAAGACTTTCAGCGAATTCCCTTACAAGCCATACAGACTTAGCAAGAGCAGACATAGACATAGACATGAACCATAAAAGACATAAGACATAGACATAAACCAAAACAGGACCTGAGCAGTTATGGAGGAAGAGAGATTGAACCAGTGGAAGGCTATTCCTCCGGCTTCTCCTCGACCACCCTGCACCATCCATACTTCTCTCGTTCTTCTGCCGTGGGGAAGGAGTCCCAATCATCTGCAATGTTCTCCTTGGAAGTCGACGCCTTCTGAGCCTGAGGGCAATTAGGATCTTGCTCGGGCGCCCCCACTGGTTTCTTCTCGTCGTCTTTCGAGCTTCCACCTGGGAGCTTCTCCATACTGCGCGAACCTCCTTCACTGTCCTGAGATTCCTCGAGGAATAGAACCGAAACGTGTGCATTAATGCGGGGTTTATCCATCGAGTTGTCGAAGGTGAAGATAGCGGAGCCGAATGCAGGTGAAGGAGCCGGATCAGAATTTTGGCTATTCACGTCCATGAATTGGCTTGCCTGGATGGGATTGGCCTTAGCCCTTCCATGGCAGTGACAGCGGCAACAATGAAGGTGGGGCTTTGTGGCTGGAGGACGAGAAGACCTTCCCCAAGCATAACCCCTACGTCTGAGCAAACTTTGTCGGGGTCTGACCATCTTTGCAAGAGCGCCGGGGGCTTGAAGTAACGCTGAGACAGAGGACCTTCCCAGCTTGAAACAGCACCTAGCAGAATTGAAGCAGCACCCCACAGACTTGGGACGCCACCCAACCGACCAGAGACAGCAGCCAACAGATTTTCCGGGCTTGAGACAGCCTCCAACGATTTGGAAGCAGGCCTTAACAGCAAGAGCTGTAGCCTGGATGACAATACTGCATACAGGAACCTGAACGTCGTGACCCAAGCACTGAGCGTGAACCTGCTCCAATCCATCTCCCTTTTTAGAAATTCCAACATTCCCTCGAGACCTGTTCTCCATAACTGCGATTTGCAGTCGCACCAGTTAACCGGACACTGCATTGAATAACTTCCGCTTTGATCTGTACACTTATTCCTCGGCGGCGAAGAAACGAATTGAATGCCCATCTTATGCTCGAGGTAGCACATGGCTGGCATGTGGCTCCTCACTGCCACCCATCCTTTCACCCGCATCCGAGGATAAAAAATAAAATTTTATATGTAAATACAATTTGATTATTTGAAATAAATTATTAATTACATATAAAAATGGCTTTATTTTTTTTGTTTTTATTAAAATATTTTTGAATTTTAAATTAATATTTTGTTTATTCATATTTGAGAAAAATAAGTTTTTAACTAATCATAATAAATAATTTTACATGATATTGAAATCAAAAATATATTTTAAAGAAGTAAAATTTCCATCTAATTATTATTATTGTTGAGCCTATTAAAAAAGGAGCTATATACTTTTTTTAAACATCATAGTTTAAAGTCATACATAAAACTCAAGATACAAAGCTTCAATTATAACTTCTAGGAATGTTTATATAAACTACTTACATTGTTAATCTAAAAAGTATTAAATTCATTAATGTGTAATATTAAAAAATATCCAAATACAAAGAGAGTATATGAAAATAAAAATAACATAAATATAACTAATCATTCATAGCTAAGAAGTTAAATTGCAATCAAAAATAGTAGCTAGTTTTTTTTGCATGGTATTAGATGTTTATGAAAGTACATGGCTCCATTACATGTAGACTTGGTGATGGCCACAAGAAAAAATGACTTTCTTACTAATATTATTTAGGCTAAAACTATTTTTTGGTCAAAGAATAAGGTCTAAAACTACTTATTATTGGCTAACGGTTCATTTTCCAAAGATGTAAGGAAATAGATTAACATACCAAGACTCAAAAGTGTAGCAAAAATAAAAAATTACCACTCTATGGATCACCAACAAATCATTTGAGGCAATGTTATTTTTCTTGAATAATGGTAATAAGTCTCCTTACATTCACCAACAACGACTAATGATAAATGTCTTCACTATTACTTCACCACTAAATTATTAAGATACAAAGCTTCAATTATAACTTCTAGGAATGTCTATATAAACTACTTACATTATTAATCTAAAAAGGTGTTAAATTCATTAATGTGTAATATTAAAAAATATCCAACTACAAAGAAAGTATATAAAAATAAAAAGAACATAAATGTAACTAATTATTCATGGGTAATAAGTTAAATTGTAATTAAAAAGAGTATCTAGATTTTTTTTTTTTGCATGGTATTAGATGTTTATGAAAGTACATGGCTCCACTACATGTAGCTTTGGTGAGAGCCACAAGGAAAATTGGTTTTCTTACTAATATTACTTAGGCTAAAACTATTTTTACCACTCTATGGATCACCAATAAATCATTTGAGGCATTGTTATTTTTCATGAATAATGGTAATAAGTCTCCCTACATTCACCAATAACCACTAATGATAAATGTCTTCACTATCACTTCACTACTAAATTAAAATAATTTTACCGCCTTTGAAAGGAAAAACTAATTCCTTTTTATTCAAATATCATTACTTAAAAAAACTCAAAACTTCTTAAACATAAAATTAACATAAAAACAAATTTAAACTCCTTAAACATAAAATTAAGATAGAAAGAAATAACTTAGCATATTTAAGTGTGGAATTGTCTGGACTGCCAAAAGTGGCTAAATCTTGGAAAAAAAAATTCAAAAAATCTTGTAGATGTAGTGTTTGGATCATGTTTTTGATGGTGGAAATGGATTCAACACCATGAAAATGTCTAAAACACCTAAAATTATGAATTTTGACAACTTTTACTTGGATTTACATAAATCCATACCAAATTTTCCAAAATATAACCAAAATTTTCATAACTTTTAAAGAAAAAACACTCACTTAATTTTTAGACTACGGCCCTTTAAGTATCAGTATGAATATATATTCTAGCCGCTTTTAATAACATATTAAATATCAGATCCATTCTAGACCTCCAACATTTTTTCCGGCACATTTTGGTCATGAACCTGACGCGAGAATCTTCAATGACCTTGTCGGCCTACTTCGTCATAAAAGTGAGAGGCCACTTTTTAATTTCTACGCCTATTTTACTCTCCGTTTTCCGATTTAATACTCACCACTTTCTCGAAAAAATATTATATATTTTTGTTAATTTCCAACCCTATTTTACTCTCCGTTTTCCGAAATAATATTCACTTGAAAATTGATTTGGGCTTACTCCATGTGTTTCATTGCTTGATTTAGTTGTGTGGCCCCACTCTATTGGAAGGTTCATGTGTAAAAGGTGGAAAGTTCTCTTTGTTTTGTCGTGGCGCTTGAGATATTGGTTTAGGTGGTATAACGAAATGGGAACCTTAGTTAGAGAGCTTATCGTTGAAGTTGTGTTGGTGTGTATTTGGGTGCGTTTGAACATATAACTATCTTTGTGTTGATCTGTATTTGAATACATAAAAATAATAACAGTTATTAAATATAAAAATGTTTTTAATATATAAAAAAGTAATTAGAGAGAAATTAGATTTTTTAATTTGGAAAGAGAAAGGGGTAAAAGGAAGTTTTCAATGATGTTTTTTTTTCAGAGAGAAAAATCTGCATAGTATTATATTGAGCCAATATAATGAGATCATAAGATACAACATGGATCATAAACTTTGCAGGTGAAAAAAACCTCAAAGGTCATAAGCAACAGATCCAGACATCTCCAAAACATCATAATAAGAACAACTATCAAGACAAAAAGTACCCTTAGACGATCATGTGTCAACGAAACCGTAAATAGAAAACCGGTTCAGTCTTCCTAACAGATGTCACAAAACATGTAAATAGGGAAAAACTGTTGACAAAAAAAAAGGTAGAGAGAAAAACGATCATATCCCAGGGATTGAGAAATCTTGTATGTAGCAAAAACTGTCTCCCTCGGAAATCTTCAAGGACCGTAGACCTGGCTCTAAAGATAGTCCCATCTTTGACAAGCGATCAACACTTTCGTTTTGGGAGCGGTAGATGTGTTGAATAGAGCACCGATCCAGCTTGTTCTATAAATACATAATCCTGTCCAACCATCCTGCCAAATGAGGGCAGCGGACGTGACATGCATCTTTTACATGGTCAATCATTGTTTTAGAATCCCCGAAGATTGAAATGTTTTTTATACCGAAAAAAAACACAGAATGCAAGCAAACTAGCGAGAGCTCTCGCCTCGGCCAGGCTGTTAGTTCCGTGGCCACCATTCCAAGATATAAAGTATTGTAACTCCTCATCCATTATGACGTGGACTCCGCATCCACATATATTTAACTGCTCGGCCCCGTCAAAAAAAGCACAGGGAAGATTTATGTGAGGAACAGCGGCCTCCGTTTTGCAATTCTTATTCTGCCTATGAGATTTGAACGACAACCCATCATGTAATGATATAATGAGGTTCAAGGAAGACTCTAAAGGCTCTTTAGAATCTTTGAAAATCTTGGCGTTTCTCCATTTCCACAAACTCCATAATGTCATAATAAAAAGAGATTGACGAGAGCCCCTTTGCAGGCACCACCATTGAAATGCATCCTGTATAGAAACAAAAACCACATGAGGAAAACCAAATAACAATGACAATTTATACCATATCTGGAGAGTGTATTGGCACCGGAAGAACATGTGAAGGTTAGACTCCTCAGTAGCTTCGCACATAACACATCTACTCGGACCGTGCCAGCATTTCTTCCTCAAGGTTTCCCAAGACAGATTCCTGTTGCGAAAGACCAACCAAGAAAACAAGATCATTTTGAGAGGGCATATGGCTTTCCAAAAGCTCGTGGGGAAAATTGAGCAAGGGTCGGCATTCTTAGAACAGATCATATCAGCGTAGATGTCCTTTACGCACACTGGAATCTTAGCTTTAGGAACGATCCATGTGAGTGTATTCGATGTCCCGGAGCTGAGAATCTACGTACTGCAAATAAAATTTCTAATCGAATTCCATACCGGATAGAGCATGTCTGGTAAGTTGAGCACATGGGCATCTTTCCAAATTGGAAAAGGCCCATTCCAAGAAGAAATCAGTTTATCCCATGTAAAAAAGCCTCTCCTGTGAAATAGATTTAGGAGGTAGTCGGGGAAAAGAACTTCTTCGCACCCGCCTACGATGGAATCTAGATCGATCAAGATACGATTGCTGGCAAACAGGTTCCATCTGAGGTTCTTCAAAAAATAAGACTATATCTTCCTGAGACTTAGCCAGATAGCGGATCCATGTCGAACGCCTATAGTACCTCTCCTGTACCAAAACTCCAGATCTTTGTTGAGCAAGTATTTCTTTCTTATAGTCAAACTCCAAAGACCATCTCCGAAAATGCCTCTCCATAGTGTTTTGCAAGAGCGCTCTTCCGAAAGTGCGCAAATCTAATAAGCCCCAACCCCCCAGCGTTTTGGAAGAGAGATTTTATCCAGCTTAACCAAATGAATTTTGTTCCTGGTAGGTTTACCGCCCCATATAAAATTGGCCATCAATTTGTTCATCTCGAGTATGATACTTGAAGGAAGGAAAAAAACATGTGCCCAATAAACAGCCAATTGCGCTAAAACAGCCTGAGAAAGAACAATTCTACCAGCCAATGAAAGGGATTTGTATTCCCAGGCCGATATCTTTTTGTAGAATCTTTCCACCACCCATTGCCAATCTACTTTGGAATAGCCCTTTGCCTTTAGATGGAAACCCAGATACTTCAAGCCTCCATTGAGCGATCTAGATTCAATACCAAGCAGGTCTGCAATCCATGTCACCAACTCCATGTTCGAGTCGTTGTGGAAAAGAGAGGATTTACTTTTATTAATATATAAACCAGTAGCTTTCTGAAAACGATCCAGAATATCGTTGAGACAAATCGAGGAGGCTCTACACAACATAGCAAAGATTAGCAAATCATCAACAAAGAGGTTGTGTGATAGATAGATGTCCTTACATATCCTGACCGGCCAGCATCTTTTTTCAACAACAGCCTTGTTGATCTGAAGACTGAGGGAGTTCATCGCCATTATAAAAATAAGAGGAGAGAGGGGGCATCCATGTCGGAGACCCCTCTCTGCTATGAAGAAAGGAGAGAGCATGCCATTAATAATGACCGAATAGTGGACATTTTCAATGCAAGACATGATCTAGTTGATGGATTGAGGAATAAGACCAATCTTTGCCAACATACATCTAATGAAACCCCAATCCAAACAATCGTATGCCCCTTGTACGTCAATCTTAAGAATGGCCGCGTCCATATTCCTCGAAATCATAGTAAACAGACTTTCCTAAAATGTAATATTATAGTTAAAATTCTACTATTATAAGAGGTAGATTTAAGCAGGATTGTTTAAAAGGAAAATAGAGTATTTTTTAAGAAGAATTTAAAAAATAAGGGGTTTATAGTTAGAAGTCCACTATTATCAGAGGTAAATTTAAGCAAATTGTTTAAAAGGAAAGTAGAGTATTTTTTTCGGAAGAATTTAAAAAATAAGGGGTGATGAGGGAGGCTATTAGGTTAATTAGGGTGTTAATGTTATTATTTTTTCCAAAGAAAAATTCATAGATAATCTTTCGGTATTTTTTTGTATTTCATAGATGGTACTTAATGTAAACCCATTGTCATTGTTTATGGTGCTTAATTAGTAGTGGCATTGAGTGAGGCATGCAATAAAGACAATTAGCATGGGGGATTGACCTCAAGACCTCTTCCATGAAGTTGATAGAAATTAATCACTTCAACTATCCCATTAGATTGTGTTAACATTTTTTATTGTCCTATGGATGTAGATTTAGGTTTATGTGCAATTACGTGAAACTAGTTTAGGGTTTATTTATACAACATATAAATAAACCAACAAATTAAGAAAAGCAAGTAAATCATACTTTATTCACCCTAATTCCTTTAGTGTGATGATTATATATTTGCATGGAAGTAAAGATGGTTGAAAATGAAAGATGATGTAACCTAATTAACCTCTTTTCAACCTAAAATGCACACAATGAATATAAAGCATTAGGTTCATTTCCCTCTTTGGATAGCAATCATGATCACACAAACTAGGAAAAACGACCTAAGGTTTATTCTATCCTTAGACAGGTAACATCGCCTAACTAGGCATATATCTATGCTAACCTTAATTTAAACCACTGAAAAATGGAATCTACAAGGACTATAAAGAGAAAATAAATGACATACAAGCAAGGTAGTGTTAGTATATATTATGTCCTTGTGAAGCATCATTCTCTTACAAGAAGTAATATTATGATTGTGAGAATAATTTCGGCAAAATCACATAGAAAATCATTTGTCAAATTATTCTATGTGATTTTGCTGAAATTATTCTCACAATCATAGTAGGGATCATAGAAGTCTAAACTCTTTAAGAAGTAATATTGACAAGATATCTCCAATATAATAAGAAATAAGATTAATTTCAATTCCACCCAACTAATAATAAATACCAAGTGTGATCTAGATTGGATTATTATATTGTTTGTTATCTATCTCAATGCTTTCATAGTGGAAAAATTGGAGGAAAGAAGTTGCAAGGTCATTTTTACAAGTGAGTTCTAATTTGTAGAATTAGGATATAAAATATTATGGAGCCACTTTGAGGCATTAAATAATTTTTTTGGGGGTAAAAAATCTCTCAATAAAGTGTGCACTATGAGAAGTTATTCTACACTCAGATAACTTTCCAATAGTGCAAGAATCACACCAATCAGAGTTTGTATGCAAATGTTATGCCTACCACAAGCTCACCTAATATGTTTAACCAACATGGTATGTGTGGATGCTACATCAGCCCTCGTTACACATGCATGTGTGGCTAGCCACTTGAGGAATTTGAAGAAGATTCTAGTAGGGTTAAAGTTGTAACTCTAGTTGAGGTTTGAAAGAATCAAACCTAACCCCTCAGTTGGCTATCAAGATAGGTTAAAATTGGACCACTAAGAAGAGGAGAGGTTCCATTATGCGTTATTGTATCTTGTTCCATAATAGAGTAGAGGAACTAGGGGTGGGAATTAAAGAACATAATAGAGGGGGTCAATATACTGTAGTAGCTTAATAGGCCACAAGTATTAGATAACTCCATAGTGACTTCCTTCTCCTTTGTACTTGTATTATTTCCATACTAAAAAACGAAGCATGGTAACCTCACCTTCCAGTTGGCTTTTCTCCCATAGGGGTTTCCCAGATTAAATATTTTTGTTCATGGTGGATGGTGTGTGATTATATTTGTTTTTCTTTATTCTCCACACTTTATTTATTTCAAGCATAAGCAAAAATAATGATAATTAACAAACATGGAATCTAAATGAATAATACTTGGAAAGCATAGGCCAAAAGAAAGGGCAGTCAAGTGCTTCAAAGAAAAAGGAAGACCGTGAAGCTTCCCAGGAAGGGAAGAAGAAGTGGAAAGGGTGAAAATATAAGAAGGTAGAAACCACTTCACATTAGTGCAAGGATCCTAGCAATCATTACAACCACTACAACATTTATGGTCACACTAAGGAGAAGTATTGGAAACTAAATCTAAAGATGAACTTGAAGAACCAAAATAAGGATAGGAAGAATAAGAATTTTCTCACCCCAAATTCAAGCACCAAGTGGAAAACAACTTCAAAGTGGATGATAAGACTTTCAAAGCATTGATATAGGAGGAGGTGAATTTGAGTAGCCTTCATCACCAAGAAGAGGAGATACCAAACACTCTGATATTAATATCCAAGTTAAGACCAAGATTGATGTCTTATTTGACTTAGCCTCATAAGTTAATCTCATAGCAACAAATTTGGTCAACAAACTTGGATTAGAGGTTCACAATCATCCTAGCCCATCCCCACTAGGATGGGTAAATAAGGTTGTAGAAGTCAAGGTAACAAAACAATGTAGAATAAAATTTGTAATTAGTGTTGTGTTATGCTCTTAACCTGCAAATGATACCCAAATACAGAATATGCGAAGAAAAGAGACCCAGAATACAGAATATGCGAAGAAATGATACCCAGAACACAGAATAGCAATGAATTTATTATTCAGAGCTAATGTTCACTTGCCTCTTCGAGGGGCCAACCTCCAATAGAGCAGAGCTCGATTACAAAATAAGACACGATGCTCCTCGTAGGGAGTTTCTATCCTTTATATATGACTCCTACGTGCAATACCACGGGCCAATACCGTGTATTAACTAATACCATCTATCTAATACTACGACCCATTTGCAACTAACTGTGGTTCCGTTATTAATTGCGGTTAACCACTTACAATTATTAATATGGGCTTTATTGACTCTTGACTATGACGTGATCCCATGACATGAATAAGGGGGTTAGGGTGGGACCCTAACATGCCCTCCCCCTTAAGAATAGCCTTGTCTTCAAGGCTGAAGCTATGGAAAATGTTAAAGAATAGTGGTTGGTTCCCAAGTTGCATCTTCCGGAGAGGTGTCTTTCCACTTGACAAGGACTTCCTTGCTCATGCAGCCACGCAGGTGTTGTTCTCATGTGACTAGGACCTGTTCAGGCTAGAGCTAGATTGACCCTTCTTCATCCAATTAGATGGGTGGCATTGGAAAGAGGACACAGAGGGATACTGCAGGTCGCAATTTCAAAACTGGATGATCTAAAAGTACAGAGATACATCAGAGGCAATATCAAGCTAAAACAAAGTGAAAAAAGGCGTGTAGATTCTTTTAAATTTTTGCTTAAGATTGGTTTGAAAATTTATTTTGAAGGAATTCAAAGGGCATAGTAGAGCATTATTATCGGTAACGGATGCCTCAAGGAAAGAAAATGCAAACACCTAGTAAGGAACTTGAAATCCCTAGCATGACTCATGAAGAAGAGGAAGAAATGTTACATGATATATCAAAATTACAAGAACATGTGCAACAAATGTCACGCTCACAAAAGTTAACAGAAGCTAAGATAAATGGCGTGGAATCTAAGATGAAGGGCATGGAAGCTAAGATGGATGATTTGAAGATAGATTTGAAGACAGATTTGAAGAGAGACATGGCAGATTTGAAGACAGATTTGACAAATTTTCTACAAGAAATACTTA
>APFE031530893.1:77278-102513 GCA_000404065.3 Pinus taeda
ATGATAGAGGGGGCTCCCACCTGGAGTCCTCGGAGGGTATGTGTGTGGTTGTTCTGCTTAAAACTCATATACAACTCCTGGAAATCCATTGTGATTGGCCCAAGAGTGCGGAGCCAGTTTGCGCCGAGGACAATGTCACAACCCCCCATGTTTATGGCAAACATGTGGGTTTTCAACTGATAATCCCCCATTTGAAGTTTGACATTTTCACAACGGCCTTCACATTTCATTATGCCTCCATCTGCAATTTGAACTTGGAAGTTAGAAACTGCTTGTACAACGCAATGCACTGTTTCTGCGACTTTTTGATGGATGAAATTATGTGTACTTCCACTATCAATCAAGACTACTACTGGGTGATGTTTAATAAACCCTCTGATTTTGAGCGTTTGAGGGGAAGAAATCCCTGCCAAGGCATGCAACGAAATAACGGGTTCGTCAGAGACATTGTCCTGTTGGTTGTCGTCCTCTAGCGGCTCAGGTTCCTCAAGTGGAGGATCTTCCTTTATTGAGTTGTAGTCAGTGGCATCAATTTGAAAGAATTTGGGCTCCTTACATTTATGACCTGGGGAGTATTTCTCATCACAGTAGTAACATAGTCCTTGCCTCCTTCTTTCGGCCATTTCCGTAGGGGACACCTTTTGGACCTTAAGTGTTTGAGTTGTGTTCTGCACCTGTGGGGGACGACCTTTACCGGGGAAATTTGGGCGACTGTATTGGGCTGCTAATGCACGTTCCACCTTACGAGCGACTTGGAAATCCTCCGTCCACGTGGGAGGGTGGTGAAGTAGAACTTGAGCTTTGATGGCTTCTTTAAGACCGCTGATAAAACATTCCGTGTAGAACTCATCTGTGAGACCCTTAGTGCGGAAATCTAAGCTTTCAAAAGCATTAATATATTCCTCCACTGTACCAGTCTGTCAGAGCTTAGTGAGACGACCCAAATAAGAGTCTTCTTGTTCAAAGCGATCTCGAAGAGCTTTGGTAAGTTGGGTCCAAGTCCTAAAATATCCATTGCAACGTTGATGCCATTCCCACCATTGCCACCATTCATTGTCGAAGTACATGCACCCCAACATAAGCTTAGTCGCATCATCTTGGATATGATTCAATTTGAAATACTGGTCTATTTGTGCTAGCCATGCGGACGCGTGAGAACCATCAAATTTATGCATATCCAACTTAGGAGGTCACTGACTGGGTGGTGGATGGGTGTGCCAGACGTGAGGAGAGTGGCTAGATTCATCGTAAATGCCTTCATGGCCATTATACTCCTCGTGGGCTTGCTCCTTGTAATTTGACATAAGATCCTCCTTGCCTTTTCCCTGCAATTTCTGTAGCTGGATACTTACTCCTCTAAGCTCTTGGTTCATTCTATCCAGATCTAGTCTGCTAAGCTGAGTTTGGATGACGTTTACAGTTTCTTCCAATTTGTCCATCCTTTCATTGGCCATCGCTTGAGCTCTAGTTGCTACCATACACCGACCTGATGAAAAATTGGGACCGCCCCAAAAATATTCCCAATTAATTGAATGGTACCACCATGCTCAGCTTCTCGTCCTGATTTTAATGGGATATATCACCAATAAGAATCCCGGAAGATCTTAGACTTTTTTTTTTTTTTTACTCCTAGCGGAGTTTTACTCCTTCTTGATCAATACTGCAGTCGCCAAATCCTCAAAATGTCAATGCGGCCAAAAGTCCTGCGACAATTATACCCTGTTATAGGAACCCTTCACAACGCTTCTGGTCTGGTGGATCTGAGAGATCTGAATGGCGGATCGGGTAGTGCTAGACGGCTGAACTAACTGCTTTGGCAGATCTGATGAATCTAATAGCTCGGAACTGGCTGATTGGGACCGATGTCTGCTGCTGCTGCACTCCTTTGCTCAAGCGGATCTGGAAGAGATGATGAGTAAAAAGGAACTTAGGGTCTTGAGGAGTGTCAGGTGCTACAAATCGCAATATAAATAAGGGTCTGGCAGTAGTACTCGGCCCAATGTATCAGGGCTCTAACTAAGGAGGGTCGACCGTACCCTTAGCCGTACCACCCGACTACCCTATTGTACAGGCGAGTAATCTCTCCGAGTGCTGTTCTCAGTGTACTGTAGCCGCAAGACGGCCGAGGGTTTATCTATGGCGAGGTTTTCAGGGAGCCTATGGGGCTTCCGATATACCCAAAGGGTACGTGGAAGACAGTCCGTGCACGGTTCTGTCTAATGCGCTACTACTTGAATGGGTACCCACAGGGGTTACAAGGGAGTCCAACAAACGTGACCAACTCTTGTATTTCCTGCGTGCATGCCTCCCCAAATCCGCAGATTTATGCGCTCAATGACAGATCCCATGGTTTAAAGACGCCGGAACACGTCTCGAGCCAAAATTTTTTTTTGCTACGAAATGGAGATCCCACCGGCCCTGGAAAGTGCTCTGATACCACTTGTTATGCTCTTAACCTGCAAATGATACCCAAATACAGAGTATGCAAAGAAAAGAGACCCATAACACAGAATATGCGAAGAAACGATACCCAGAACACAGAATAGCAATGATTTTATTATTCAAAGAGTAATGTTCACTTGCCTCTTTGAGGGGGCAACCTCCAATAGAGCAGAGCTCGATTACAAAATAAGACATGATACTCCTCGCAGGGAGTTTCTATTCCTTTATATATGACTCATATATGCAATACTACGGGCCAATACCGCGGTATTACTAATACCATCTATCTAATACTACGGCCCATTTGCAACTAACTGTGGTTCCTTTATTAATTGCGGATTAACCACTTACAATTATTAATAGGCTTTATTGACTCTTGACTATGACGTGGTCCCATTACATAGATAAGGGGGTTAGGGTGGGACCCTAACATGTTGATTATATTGATGAAGTAGAATTGGATGCAGTACTACTTGATGAATGTGGAGTTGTGTTTGTGAGTCCCTAAATGTATATTTGAGATTAAATATTCATGCAAAGAGCTAACCGACACCCCCTCATCAAACATGGGAAATCATTCATCATCAACGCACACAAATACAAGTCTAAGATTTCATTGGTAAGTGATAACCAAGGAAAGAAAATGATTAGTTCTAGAAAGAAGTGTGTTTTGTTCTTCTTGAGAGAAATTCAATGTGGTGAGCCGTAAATAAGGACAAAGGCATCCTTGCAAAGGTGGAATAAAGAACATAAACAACAATTAGAAGGGATTCCATAGGCATACAATGGCGTGTTATAGGATCCTGAAGGGATATCACCCATGAGGGAAGTAGAGCATGAAATCATAATATTTTCGAACTCTCGATTTCCAAATATTGGTTCTAGAAGCAAGTGAAGTGAAGTAGCCATTGTAGTAGCTATTGGAGTGGGTTAGGATTCCACCAAGTACCTCATCTTGTGGGTCACCCATCATAATTGTGGAAAAGAAGGATGGGACTTGGTGAATGTGCATTGATTATAAAGTGTTAGATAAGATTAGGATCAAGAACAATTACCTCTTTGCATAAAATTGCTGATTTGTTAGACTAGTTGCAATAAGTGAAATACTTTACCAAGCTAGATTTAAGATCAATGTATCACCAATTTCGAGTCAAAGAAGAGGACATTTGGAAGACCACCTTCAAAATCATAAAAGGATTGTATGAGTGGTCAGTCATGGCATTTGTTCTATTCAATTCACCAACTACGTTCATGAAACTAATTAATGATGTATTGTGCCCTTATCTAGATTCACTTGTTATTATTGTTTGGATAATATACCAGTTTATAATGCTACCTGGTAGGAACACACCTCACACTTCATGTAGGTGATATAGACTTTGAAGAAGCTCCAGTTACTGGAAAATCTCAAGAAATGTGAGTTTTCACAACAATCATTTGTGTATTTAGGTTATGTAATTAGTGGAGGGGAGCTTAAGGTATATCCTGTAAGATGGAGGCCACCATGAAGTGGTTAATGCCTTCAAATTCATTTAAAGTTAGGAGTTTCATAAATCTACACTACTCCATTCTGTAATAAGTGTGGAAATATTTTGATAAATTGAAGAGAAAAATCAACAAAGCACCAATTCTCCTATTACAAAACTTGTCAAGACCCTTCAAAGTGGAGATAGATGTAAGTTAGTATGTCATGGGAGAGGTCTTGATGTAAGAACGAAAGCTTGTATGATACCATTCCAAAGTATTTCATAGGGAAGTTCTTAACTACCCTACCTACAACAAGGACCTATAAGCTCTGGTACAAGTTGTCAAAATGTGGAAACACTATTTGATGGGAAAGGATATCATCATCCACACAAATCACCAATCACTATAGAACCTACAAGCCTAGAGTAAGCTAAAACATACCTAACACCACAAGTGGATGATTTTCTTATAGTAGTTTTATTTAGTGCTCAAATAAAAGCAACATGGCACCAACAAGTTGATCGACATGTTTTGCTATATTAAGAAGCCTAGTAATAGGAAATGTGGTTTATACCATCCCTTACTTGTACCCACTTGTTCTTAGGAAAGCATTTCCATGGACTGTGTGGGAGTTTTACCAACAACAAGGAAGGGATTAACCACCATAATTTCTTTGATCTAGACCTTTGGACATTCATAAATCACTAGCCAACTACCACTTGGGGTCATTATCTTTATACCCTTCACCCAACTGGAGACTCATTACAAGTGTCCCAAATCCATACCATACACTCATTGATGACATGAAAAATACCCATAGTAACTATTGGTGGATTTGAACTTGTGATCTCCCAAATTTTAGGGACCAAAGGAGGCCTATATTACCATCTAAGCTACAAGTAAAACCTAATTCAAAATTAATTATAAAAGGATGTAGTGATAAACATGAGTAGAAATGTTAATACTTGTTGAACAAATTTCCCAGTGTGTTTTCCTTCAATTGCTTCATTTTTATGACTTGGTAGTTTTTTTACATGATTCACTATCCTTAAAATTCACAGTGGTAGTATTGTCATGTTATTAAGCTCAATGTTACTATATCTTAATACTGCACAACCTTACCTTTTTCCATTGTAACTCACAACCCATCCTTTCATGCCACTTAAATTCTATAGATTTTAAATGCTATTGGGTTACAAATTCCTCTTAGAGCACTACAACATAACATTTCATTTCCTTTATAGATCACATCTCCTTGTTTTATATATTATAGCTTGAAACACACACTCAATATTGGAGTGGATTACAAATTCTCCTTGGAACACTACAACATAGCATTGCATTCCCTTTATA
This sequence comes from Pinus taeda, assembly GCA_000404065.3. Lineage (NCBI taxonomy): Eukaryota > Viridiplantae > Streptophyta > Pinopsida > Pinales > Pinaceae > Pinus > Pinus taeda. The sequence continues at coordinate 82,541 of APFE031530893.1, forward strand.
GATCACATATCCTTGTATTATAGATTGTAGCTTGTCTCACACACACTTAATATTGGAATGTAAAACACCAATGGTATAAAAAAACATCCCCAATTTCAATATTGAATTTGAGGCATAAACCTAGTTAATGTGATAACACTATCTGCCACTTCAATATTGATATAACCAATGACTTAAATATAATGTTTATAAATCATATTTTTTTCAAGGAAAATATTGTGGAGATTGTTAAGCATAATTACTCACATTTAATTGCAATATTTGGATTGATTAAGACATTGAATAAGGCATACAACATGGTTAGTTAGCATGTGAAATGACCCAAAATCTCTAGCATGAAATTCAACATGCTCAATTATTCAAGCTAAGTTATTGATTAAAATGTCCAAAACATTATTATCCCATATGAAAATGAGGTTGGTACTGCCATATCAACACTAATAAACATAAACCTCACATGTATCCATGAATGAGCTCAAAAATGCCCTTACTTTCCCATCAAAACAACTTCAATAAAGTTTACTCATATAAATAAGAAAAAACATCCTCTCACTTTTCATTTCACATACATTCATTTACTTTTCTAAATCATTCCATAATCATTATTATCCCTACCGCTAGCAAGCAAGATATTACGCATTCCATAATGCCTTGACCTTCAAATACTTCTTAGTTGACCAAAGATCAAAAGAGAATTTATAATGTTAACATTACAAAAAATGATATTTTTTATTATTCTTTTAATTCATGTTTTTTGGGATTTTGATTGGTTAATGGAGTTTGGGTCTTATTCCACAATAATGTTTCTCACCGCTATTTACAGCAATGCAGTGTAGCTTCATACTCTGGCTTCAAATCCCATTCGTAAGAGAGAGAACATGTTTAAGTTGAGTGATTTCCCAGCAAAGTCGTAGCTTGTGCGTTGGGAATCGCGACCATCCATCGGCAAAACAGAGAGAACTTAGAAGGGAACACGTTGTAATACACTTTTACCGTGTACTTGCTCATTAATCCATGTACCTCCACCTTCAGACTTCCTTAATTGCGTTTGCAACAACTCTTATTCGTATTGGAAAGCCCCTCGTTTATGCCCATTAAATTTCATAATAATTAAAGGACCTTAGTTCTTTCCTTACCAGAGCTGGTTGGGTCAGAACCTTCCCTGTCCACCACCATAGTGTCTCCCGACTATACTTTGGACCTGATTATGGTCGGTCACTCTTATGCCCAGGTGACCTTGACCTTTACATCAAAACTTCAATTAAGAACTCGACTTTCGACGACACCACACATGAGGTTGGGAGTTGGAATGTGGTTACAAGCACTGTGGCCTAAACAAGAATTGAGGTGTTGACTTCTGACCACTCTTACACGCCAGTGATGCAATAGAAGAGGATTTTTTTATTTTTTATTTTAATTTTAATCCCCGTTAAAAAAAACACGTTAGTGATGCAATAGAAGCAGATTTTCTTTTTTCCCCGTTAAAAAAAACATCTGAACCTAGCTATTTATTCACCCTCTTTCTCTATTACTTTTACACTGCCCGAACGAAAAGCACAACAACGATTTCTCTACTCTGATCTTCTCTGTTGCAAGCACTTTTGATGATATGGGTGAAACATTATACACTGGTGGCATTCATGGTTCTTTCTCTCGGGTCTTTTCCCGCTTATACCTCAGCCACAAACCTCATAATCATGATGAAATGATAGAGGTCAATGACCCCACCTCTTTGGTGCTTACTCCCGCTTGACGTTCAACCGATCTGTCCATTAGGGTTCGACTTGGAATCCATGACATGTATGTTTGGTTAGGTATGTAGTTTCCACGTGGAAATAGTTGTACGGAATTTTGGCTATTTTATAAAACCAATATAGATCCATCTTAACATGTATCTAATATGAGTGGAGAGGGATCAAATTCTTCAGTGCAAAGTAGTTTTAGAGTGCAAAAAATAATGGGTAATTTTTCATTGTTTAAATTGTTATTTTGAGACAACTAATTTTTGTTTTCTTTTTTTATTGTACTCGACATTATATATATATATATATATATATTAAAAGGAACATGTGTCAACTCCAAATTTGAGTACAGACAACTTACACATCCCCTTCACACTGAGTTGTAGAATGAGCCTCTCTGCTCAATCAACATAGATTCATCTTAAGCATGAATCTAACATGAGCCTAGAGGGATCAAATTTCTCTAATGCAAACTAACTTTAGAGTGCAAAAAACAATGAGTAATTTTTCAGTGTTTAAATTGTTATTTTGAGACAACTAATTAAACATGCAAAACATCTTTTTTCCTTTTTTTATTATTGCTGACATTTATTTTTTATTTAGAGAGTATTTTATTTTTATTTTAAAAGGAACACGTGTCAACTAAAAATTTGAGCACATACATACTTACACATCCCCTTTTTTTTTCCTTTTTTTATTATTGCTGACATTTATTTTTTATTTAGATAGTATTTTATTTTTATTTTAAAAGGAACACGTGTCAACTAAAAATTTGAGCACAGACACACTGACACATCCCCTTCAACAAGCGTACTTGGGATAAGGAGCTACGAAGAAGAACAAGTATTATATTGAAGTGTTTAATCCCACTCATAGTTATCAACCAAAAGCATACATAGAGGTCAATATCTCTTGGAGAGACAAAATTCTTATTGCTTAAGGACTAATTCTCATCAACTCCGTTGTGAAGCAGGGCACTAGAAAAGGCCAAAAGATCTGTGGGAGGATGAGTATGCATTTTTTGTTCTTCCATAAAAGTGGAAATAAAAAATCATGTCATTTTAGAATGTGAAGCCTTCAAAGACAACAAGGAATGTTATGCAGATATGACGACATCTAGCTCTTGGGATAATTTATTTAGCGAGGGGTTTGTTGAGAAGCTGGGAGCATTTATTGTGATGCTTCACAAAAAAAAGGGTAGAATACATCAAGCAGATGAAGAAGCAATTTGTCCCATAGGCTATCTTTAACCTCCTGTATGTTAAAATAATTTTTTATTTTATTTTTTCACATTGAGCTGATGAGCCTGTCGGTTCAACCAACATAGATCCATCTTAAGCATGGATCTAATATGAGTTGAGAGGGATCAAGTTTCTTCAGTGAAAACTAATTTTAGAGTGCAAAAAACAATGGGTTATTTTTCATTGTTTAAATTGTTATTTTGAGACAAATAATTAAATATGCATAACATATATATATTTTATTATAGCCGACATTTATTTTTTATTTTAAAAGGAACATGTGTCAACTCCAAATTTGAGCACATACATACTTACACATCCCCTTCTAGAATGAGCCGCACAACCCAACCAACATAGATCCATCTTATGCATGGATCTAACATGAGCCGAGAGAGATCAAATTTCTTTAGTGCAACTAATTTTAGAGCCCAAAAAACAATGGGTAATTTTTCATTGTTTAAATTGTTATTTTGTGCAACTAATTAAAGATGCATAAAATATTTTTTTTCTTTTTTAATTATAGCCGACACATTTATTTTTTATCAAATTTCTTTAGTGCAACTAATTTTAGAGCCCAAAAAACAATGGGTAATTTTTCGTTGTTTAAATTGTTATTTTGTGCAACTAATTAAAGATGGATAACATATTTTTTCTTTTTTTATTATAGCCGACACATTTATTTTTTTATTCAGAAAATATTTTATTTTTATTTTAAAAAAACACATGTCAACTCCAAATTTGAGCACTGACATACTTACACATCCCCTTCACACTGGGTTTCCTTTCACACTCAATGCTAAAATGAACTTTTCAAGTCAAAATCAATGCCAAACAATTAGTCATATTTCCTCAAATTCATTTGTTCCTCAACTCCAACCACACAAAAATGGCGGGAGCTTTCTAATCAATCACGACAGTGGATTCAATTCAATTCCCTGCATGTTATTATGTCAACCGAAGTAAAAGACGAAGACAAATCTCTAAAACATTAAGAATGTTTTTTTAATATTTTCAAATGAACTAGGGTCGGAAGTCGGGCCCGAACGTTCGTGCATGAATTGTGAACATCATCCCAACCCTGACTTCGTGAGTGAGAAAGCCTTATTTACAATGCTATAAGATATTGAATTTAACCTTTAAGACCGACAAACATACGGTGTTTCCAGTGGCAAGCCTTATTCACAAATACATAACCATGGTATGATCATGTCGTTTGCTGAGATGTGACGCGCTAACAGGACCAACCTACTCCGGGCGGGTGTGCGTGCCATCAAACATCATGCATGGCATGAACATGGGCTATGTAGATTTCGTTGAGGATTTGGCTATGGAGCTGTTGTCAAGTCACCGCATAATTCGGGTTTATTAGGTTTCAAATTTTGAATTGAATAATGATGCTCATTCAAATTTGAATGAATTTCTAAACCCGTCCTGCCCTATTTATTTTGAATTTATAAATCCGTCCTGCCCTATTTTATTTGATTAGAAATTTGAAGCAAAAAGCGGAGGGGCTCTTACACTTGGGCATTGAGCAAATACGAAGTGTTGCAGGAGCCTGTTTATCGCTCTCGTCCTCTCTCTTCGCTATCTAGGTTTGGGTGGGCGTTCGCCATTACGACTAAGCAACGCCTTGCTTCTAAACAAGGCAATGTAGTTATGCAGAGATTTGGAGGTGTGGCCATGAAGGCTCTCTCATTTTCTGGGTAGAGAGAAAATTGGGTATTTAGCATTAGGTTGCCAACACTGTAGATTTATGTTCTGTAAATTGCAGAGTTGTTTTTAATGTCGTTATATTTAAGTACATGTCACTAAATACACAGAGAGAGTTGAATTTCTACACCACTTAATGGGGAGCCAACAATTTCCTCCCCAATCCGAGCTCAATATGTTTCAAACTCGAGACCTCTGGCTCGATACTACTTATTGATACTACTTATTGGAGACACAATTGCACTAGTGTTAAGCACATGCCACGAAACACACTAGAGCATTGGATCAACACCACTATTAACGGGGAGCACAACAAACCTTATTATCTTACCTATCACTTTGCGCAAACTACCTCTGCATTTTTCAAAAAAAATTATTATTACCTTGTCAAGGATCAAATAACTATTATTGACTATTATTATGAAGATGTGTGTACCATCTTGCGCCTTTGTTTGTATTTTTTGGATTATAATGATTCGTCTGGATTAATTTGTATTTTGCTATCAAGATAGATGAATTCTGTGGACTATTTTTTCTAATCATGAAGAATTAATGTGGTGACTTATTTCTATATAACCATTTATTTTATGATGCGATTTTTTAAATGCATATGTAATTACTGGCCCAATTAAAATGAAGTTGGCCTGGCCAGAGAATCAAGATTGAATTTAAAGTTACAACTTCGTTTCTTCCAATGGAATTTATTGAATTAGGTATCCCACGAGACACATTTAATTTTTTGTTCATCTAAAAAATAAAATTAATATACCCTCGTACCTATCCAAGTTATAGACATTTTATATGGGTAGGATTGTGAAATTAATATACCCTCTTACTTATCCAAGTTGTATACATTTTTTATTGGTAGGTGTGTGAAACTTTGCTTTGAATTTCTCTGCAAACTTAAACTTTCTCAAATTTCTTAGTGTAATGAGATCGTGTTCTTTGTGCGCAAGGCCCACGTGGCGGCAGCAGCTCCCACGACAGCACTACCCTTTCAGGTTCAATCACTCCTTCATAAACGACCCCGTCTTCAATCAAATTGTATCGAATGCATGGAATGACACGAGGCAGGGATCCCATGGGCCCTCTTTTCGTGAACGTTTGGGATACGTTCGATCTCTTGTCATGATATGGCAACGGGAGAAGCGACAGCGGGATCGTTCTGCCCTCACGAACATCCAAAACGAATTGGACCACATCCATACATCTTATGATCCTCACTCTTTATCCTTTCAAACCAAATGTATGATTACTGATCTTACTCGTCAAAAGAACCACATCTTAGAAACGGAGGAGTCTACATGGCGATTAAAGAGCCGGGCCTTATGGCTTGCATTGGGGGACCGTAATACAAAATTTTTCCACAAACATGCCAACCACAGACGCGAGATCAATACAATCTGGAAAATTCAAGATGGTTCGGGTGGCCATTTCTTCTCTCAAACTGATATCACAAATGCTGCTCTATCCCATTTTAAAAAGCAATACAGCCGTGGTGCGGGTTGTGCTATTCATGATATCCTTTGGGGCATAGAACTTTTTCCCCCCATGTTTGATGCATCCTCCAACGATGCCATATACCAGCCGATCACAGAGGAAGAATTACATGGTATTCTCAAGGCTTTCAGCAAGGACAAATGCCCTGGACCCGACGGATGGACCGTCGAATTTTTCTTACATTTTTTCGATCTTATTAAACAGGATCTTTTACACATGATTGAAGACTCTCGCATCAAAGGTTTCATCCATCCACAAGTAACATCTACTTTAATTGCTCTCATCCCTAAGAAGAAAGATGCAGACTCCTTCTATGATTTTAGACCGATCTCTCTCTGCAACATCTCATACAAAATCATATCTAAGATAATAGCGGAGCGCATCAAGGGCACTCTTGCCTCATCTCTATCAAAGGATCAACACGCTTTTTCTGAAGGGACGGAATATATTGGATGCAGTGGCTTCCACCCAAGAATGTATATTTTCGATGTTCTCCAAGAACATATCAGGAGTTGTTCTTAAAATTGATCTGCAAAAGGCATACGATTGCCTGGACTGGGGTTTCATTCGCTGCCTACTAGCACAAATTGGCCTTCGTTCCGAAATGATTGGATGGATTATGGCATGTATAGAGGGCGTGAAATATGCTATAAATATCAACAGGACTCCTTCCCCATATTTTCAAACTGAACGTGGTCTCCGCCAGGGATGCCCACTGGCGCCAATAATCTTTATTTTGGCCATGAATACACTTAGTCTACACATTAACAAGGCCGTGGAGGAACAGAGATGTATTCCCATCAGGATCGGACGGAATATCACATTGTCCCACAATCTTTTTGTGGATGATATTCTCCTCTGTGCCATGCTTCAACGACCCTCATGGGACTGTTTTTTTGAAATTCTTAATAACTTCCAAAAGGCATCTGGACTCACAATTAACAAACAAAAGTCCATATTGTATTTCCACGGAGACCTCACGGATCTGATTCGGGACATTGCTGATATGTTCGGGATTAGAGCACAATCCATACAAAATGGCATCACCTACTTGGGCTTCCATCTCAAAACTCACAAATATTCATCCGCAGATTGGGAATGGCTTATTGCGCGTTACTACAAAAAAATCTCACAATGGGAGTTTCGTGCTCTATCTTTGGCAGGCCGTGTGACACTCACCAAGGCGGTTCTTACTCACTTATCAGTTTATTGGGCACATTTATATTATCTTCCAAACAGCATTATCCAGCCGAACCACGGCTTCTTTCATATGGGGCGGATCTTCTTTGCAACAAAAGATACACTTAGCAGAAATGAAACACATTTCAATTCCTAAACAGCAAGGAGGTTGGGGGATTATGGATTTACGACTTTTTGGCAGAGCGCTCATTTGTCGTTCCTTATGGAGGGGAGTTTTTGGATGCTCCCCTTGGAGCAGCATCATCAAACTTAGATATATGAAGGGTATGCCCATCGAATATTGGCTCAGGAGAGGTTCCATTGGTCCTCGGCATGGTTCCCCCATATGGTACAATATGCGGAAAGTGGAAAACCTTTTTTTATCTCGCCTCCGTTGGAGGATATTTACGGGCAACAAAGTCTATATTGGTATTGATCCACTCACAGGCAGTCACACTGACCTTTCTCTTTCAGCGGATCTCACCCATATGTTTCAGCATCAAGGTATATACACTTGGGACAGGCTCATAAAGGAATGGCGCGGATCCACTCCTATATGGAAGAATGAAAATGATCTCAACCTGCAGAATATATGGACTGGAAGATGGAAATCAACCACCGATATGCTATCTGGGAGCGGTTTTCTACAACATGGACAAAGAGATGAACTCCAATGGACTGTCAGCTGTTTTAGAAGGCCTGTAACTGTCAGAGACATTTACATATACTTGATCAGGAACAGATCTCCATACTCTCTGCCTTCTTTTCCATATATTTATTGGAAGGCAAAATGTCCACCAAAGTTCATTCATTTTGCATGGCTTGTTTTCTATAACAAAAATCTATCATGGGACAACCTCAGAAAACGCAATTGGCATGGACCCAGCAGATGCACAGTTTGCAAATCAGATGAAGAAACTAATCTCCACATGTTCATCCACTGTTCAGTCATACAGCGGATCTGGTATCTATTGGCCAACATATTTTATTTCCCACTGACGGCTTATGTTTCTCTTAGTGCAGCACTTATTGGGTGGAGCAGACAAAGTGGGAACAGACGGTTCCTCATTCTCATATTCCTATGGAATGTATGGAAATGGAAGAACGCTTTCATCTTCAACGATTCGGTCTCGTCGCCAAACTGCATCATAGATAACATTTTGACAGATTGGCATATGATTTACGGGTCTATCTGAATTTCTCCTTTCCACTATGAAATACTATCTTTTTGTTTTTCTCTGGAACATATATCCGGGACCATCTCCATTTAAGACAGCCATCAGTATTATTCAAAATAGTAATGATATTCAACACTCATGCTTTACATATATATCCTTATATATATATATGTACATACAAGATAAGCAAAGTTTTATCTACATCTGTATTTATATGATCTCAATATAATATATTCCGCTTTTTTTCTCCTAAAAAAAAAATGTATCTCGTAAAAATATTTATGAGAGATAGAGAGAATATAAGAAGTTAAAATTTGCAGATTATGAGTCTGACACCGTTCCACAATTCCAGAACAAAACTTCACATGCTAAGCCATTTCATTATCCTCTCTCGTCTTACTTGCATATGCTACCATATATAATTGCAGTGTTAGCCTTAGCTTTCTTTTCTTTCAGTGGGATTATTATATTTAACAGGCAAAGCATTCCAAAAGAAAAATGAAATTCAAGAAGATAGAAATTGAAATGCTTTTGATACCGATGTATAGTTTTTAAAATTTGTTTAAATATTAAAATTGAAATTTAAAAATAATCAAGGAATTACGCCCGTCAGATTGACTTGTAATTTCACGAAAAATTTAATGGAAATGTATATTTATTTGAATGTATATTTTTTGAATGGGGATGATAACGTTGGATAAGATTGTAAATTTTTTAAATGTGTTATTTAATGTTTAAATATGTATAAATAAATTTGGGATTTGGAAAACGAACTTATACATTAATACTCATATATTTTAGATTGTAAATTTTTTAAATGTGTTATTTAATGTTTAAATATGTATAAATAAATTTGGGATTTGGAAAACGAACTTGTACATTAATATTCATATATTTTACATATGGTACAAATTTACAAATGAAATAAATTCTTATTAAAATTTAGATAAATATTAAAATAAGACTTCGTTAAGTAAGGAGGCATTGGAAGGCCACCCTGGGTTTACTTCGCCCTTCGGGTTCAACATATTAAATTAAATATATATATAGATTAATATAAAATGCATTTCAAAGATTTTGAAGGCTTTCAAATTTTACAAATTACCAATTTTAAATTTACAATTTTAAGAAAGTTTTTTGAAATTAAGTTAAAATGGACGAGAAATATATTAAAAAAGAAAGTCTATATTACATTTAAGTTTAAGTATATATATGGAAAATCTATTATAACTTAGATACCAAATTAGAAGTGGGGATTACCAGACTAGAAGTGGGGGATTGCTCTTGCTAATTCAAGTTGACTCATCACTATTATTCAAAGAAATCCATACCATATAAAATTTAATATTAAATAAATATAATAAACGTTTATTTAATAGATTGACTTAAAATTTAATATTATATCAAATTTAATTAAAAAATTTAATAATTATTATTATATTATTTTATTTGATAAACTAACCTGAAATTTAATATTATACTCTAGATTCATATAAAATTTAATAGAAGGACATCATCCATGGGAATTTCGATCTCTGTCTCTGGCTGGCAAAGTGACTCTGGCTATGGCGGTTCTATCACAACTATCTGTTTTCTGGGCACATTTGTTTTATTTACCCTCATGCACCATTCAGCGTCTCAACAAGATCTCTGCAAACTTTATTTGGGGAGGCTCGTCCACTCACAAAAAAATCCATCTAGCAAAAATGAAGGACATATCTTTACCAAAACAACAAGGCGGATGGGGCCTAAAGGATCTTCGTCTGTTTGGTTGCGTGCTTATATGCCGCACTTTATGGAGGGGCATCTTCGGATGTTGTCCATGGAGCAATCTCATTCGACAAAAATATATGAAGGGAAAGAACATTGAGTATTGGTACAGGCAAGGGACCATTGCACCACGGAATGGATCTGCTATATGGCTCAGTATGAGGAAGGTTGAAGCATTTTTCTTGTCCCGATTACGTTGGCGGTTTTTTAATGGCAGCAGTGTTCTCATCGGCATCGACCCCGTTGTATGTGGTCTTGGTGATCTTCACATTCCAAGGGATCTCACCTCTCATCTACAGCGGCATGGTATATTCACTTGGGACAAACTTATCAAAGAATGGCGCGGCTCTACCCCTATCTGGAAGGATGGCTATGATCTCTACCTATAGGACATATTGGAAGGAAACTGGAAATCGATCATAGATTCATTAACACGGGGAGGATTCCACCGTCATGGCCATGCTGATCACCTTAACTGGACTGTCTGCAGTTTTCGGAGGATTGTGTCTGTCAAAGACATATATACTTTTTTGATCAGCTGCAGATCGTCAAACTCACCTCCACCTTTTCCACTTGTTTTCTGGAAGGCGAAATGTCCTCTTAAGTTTATACATTTTGCATGGTTGGTCTACCACAATAAAAATCTCTCATGGGACAACCTCAGGAAGCGCACATGGCACGGCCCCAGTAGATGTTCAGTAGATGTTCTATGTGTGAAACAGATGAAGAGACCAACCTCCACATGTTTTTCAAATGCCCATCCACCCTGCGGATCTGGTATGTACTGGCAAATATTTTTGATTTTCCACTGACTGATTTTGATTCTCCCAGTGCAGCTCTTCTATGGTGGAGCAGACAAAATGGGAATCGGCGATTTCTCATCCTCATATTTCTATGGTCGGCATGGAAATGGTGGAACTCACGAATCTTTCATTTTGGACAATATCATGACTTCATGGTACATGATATATGGATCTATTTGAATATGCATGTTATTTTTGTTTTTCTTCCATATCTGACTATATGCAGCCTATATAAACCAATATGGATCCCTTTCTGATGTTTTTCACAGACGCATATATGTCTTTTGATATGACTGATATATGTATCTGATGTGATACAAGATATGTGTGATATGTGGAACATACATACATGTACATCTAATTTATATATTCTCAATATAATATATCAAGCTTTTTTTCTTCTGAAAAAAATATAAATAAATAATAAATAATAATATAATATATATAATATATATAATATATATATATATATATTATATATATATAATATAAATAAAATAAAAATAAAAAATAAATAAATTTAATATTTTTTTGGTAAGTTTGGTAGGGCTACATTTTCATTATGTCTTACTTCTCATAAAATTTCATATTAAATAAGATATAATAATGCATTTATTTGATATATTGACATAAATATAATGTTAAATAAAGTATTTATTATTATATAGGGACTTGTTGTCACAATAAAGAATGTATTAATATATTTACGTTTGTTTTGATGACAAAATGATAGGTAATTTCAACAAGTTTTAGCCAACAATATTCTAAATTTAAAAGGACATTTAATGAACTTATAGTGATTATTTAATTGTGTATATGTTTTTTTAAGAAATCACAATTTGAATACAAAGGAGATTAAAGTATGTACACCTCTATAAACTTTAATAATTAAGTAGTTGGATGAGAAATCATATTACTTAAAAAAATAAATCATACATTAATCTGATTTCTAAATTAACAATAACTTAATTTTATTTATTATTATTATAATAATAATAAATCTAATTATTTTATCTTTCTAAAAACTATTCTTTCTATTTATTAAAATGTGATAGCCAAGCCTTTATTTTGTTAAAAAAAAATATATTCAATACGTGATTTTGATTATGTACGTGATAAATGGAAGAAAAATTATGAATTCCAAAATTGTGAATTGTGCCGTCACATACAACACCACGCGACAAGCTCCATCCATATCAATAACATCAACCATAAGATATAAGTTCAAATCATTTTCGTGTTAAGTCGTTTGAACTCTATGTACACCTTTCAACTTTTTGGTTAAAATAACCATTAATATATTATTTAGATGTGAATTTATTTTATAATTATAACATTTTTATAATTAGAGTGATTATAAAATACATAATAAAATATTAAAATATATAATTGTTTATATAATAAATATTAAAAAATTATAATTTTTTTAATTTTTAAATATGATGTTAAAATTGTAACGAGATTGTTTAGATAAGAATTTATTTTATAATTACGTACTGGAAAAAAAATATTTTATAAATTATGTTTTTTTATAATTAAAATGATATAAAATATACATAAATAAATACAAATTTATTTTATGATTATATTGGTCAATTACATGGTTTTTTAGGTTTTTAGTTCTAAATATTTAAATTAATCGAAAGTGGTTCAACTATTTTTTTTAATAAGAAACATGAATTAAAAAAATTATAAACATTTCTATTTAAAATTTATTTATTTATTTATTTCTTATTATATATATATTATATATATATATATATATTATATTATTATTTTTTCCGTGTTATTGAATAATACTCGTAATTGATTGATTAAATTAGCAATTGCCCCTGATGTTGCAAAGGAAACACGGTAAGGCGGTAGCATAAGTAATAGTGGTAAAGAAGAATGGAAACTGTGGACGATTCCATGCATATAGGTAGAGGATATGGCATTGGTGGTGGGAATCAAGAAATCTCCAATGTTGTTTATGTTCTTGATTGTACAGAAGTTTACTATATGAAAATGCTGGAGGCAAATCTAGTATCAGACAAATCAGAGTCATCATTGAAATATTGCCTACATATTTCTTGTTTGAACTATGGATCCTAAACAACTTCCCTTAGATTCAATTCATCTACTCGGGAAATATTTATACCTTGGTAACAACTACTAAACACCCCTTTCATACATCAAGGAGCCATCAAGCCATAGAACCAAAACTTACTCGGCCCATGCGAGAAACTCTGGCCATTTTATCCATTTGCAATCAAACAAGATTTGATTCTTGAATGAATAAATGTAGCATTATAGGCTTCCAAATCCATTTTGGAAAGATTTATGTTTCATCCTGGCAGCAATATCTATAAGGATGGGAGTGTAAGGACTCGCTAGTAATGCCATAACATAGGTTGAAATTTCAATTGGTATATTTGGCATCACAAATCAAGGTTTCTATTCCATCCAATCATTGTTGTCTGCAATTTTTCCAAACCCCTTTCCACTTATCTTCCCAAAAGATCCCTTGGCTGAGATTCCTTTGAAACTGTTGCTCCCCTCACTGAAACTCTTAGATTGTCCTGACTTGTTAATCTTTGAAGAATTAGTGTCAGTGCAACTCTCTTTGGGAGCAACAACCACTAGTTGTTTTATGCTACTGTGATACAAAGGGCAAGCCGGAGGAGGATAATATGTTGTGGTAGAATTAGGTTTATTGTGACAACACAGTGCTAGAGTGCAAAGGGCGCACATTGGATGCCCACAATCCTAAGATTCAATGGTACACAATTGATCAAAGAAAATGCAGCAAACCTCAGATTCACTAGCATCAAAAATATTATCTTCAATGCTGTCAGATTCACTAGCATCAAAAATATTTTCTTCAATGGTGTCTTCTTGATCAGTGGAATAAGACACTAAAGAGGTAGCTCCAAACAGAATGTTTTTCTCCCTTGCTAGATTGGCCTCCATAAGGGCCTTTTCCAACAAGAGCTCAGCATCTAGATTGAGTTGATTTCTTAATTTCCACGGTGTAGGCCAAACCAATGGTTCTGCATAACTAGGATTCAGTAAGGTTGCACACACAGAGTGTTTGTGTTTAAGGGCTACCGCATATGGGATGCATCCAAACACATCTCGCTGAATGCAGTCAGCACCCTAAGACAACAATTCTTGCACAAAATCCAAGCAACCTCCTCGAGTAGCAAGGTGCAGAAGTGTGCTCCCTGGTCATCCATGAGCTCAAGTGGTTGTGCAAACTAAAGCCCTATTTCTCAACAACAATTGAACAACCCCTGCATGTTTCATTTGGGCCACAAGGTGTAATGAAGTGGTTCCAACCCCATTTCTCACATTTACAAACCGGGCAAATCCCCAAGAGTCTGCAACAGGAGTAGAATGAGAAGGTGAGAGAATGGCTTCCAAGCAATTAGTGTGCCCATAGTTTGCAGCATAGTGTAAGCAAGTTCTACGATGCAACGAGCCAAATAGTAGTATATTTGCACCAGCTTGCAAAAGCCTCTTAATGCAGGAAACTTTCCCATACATGGCGACCATCATTAGAGGAGTCTGTTTGTTGCGAATCAAGGCATCAAGATGCAAATTCTAGTCTAATGGATATAACAGGACATCAATCTAGCCATTTGCAGCAACAATATGCAAGGGATACATATTTTCATAGAATGTGGTATCTGAGATCAAATGGGGCTCTTGCGCAAGAGCAATCTCCACGCTTTGCAAATCCCCTTGTTGGATGACATAGAAGAAGGCATGTTCATTGGAAACAGTGCAGCTCATAGCCTGACCTATTTATTACCAAATCTTGCCCGTTGAATCCCCAATGACCTAAGCCCCTTATCAACACCTCTCAGGCATTTGAACCCTGAAAAAGCTAAATCGGGACTCTTGAAACCAACCATGTAATCAATCAATCAATAAATGAATCCCATCTCTGCTGCATCAGCAAAAGACAAATCCATTGAAAGAACAAATATCTAGCTACAACAGGTTTCTAAACATGCATAAAAAAATATACTATCTATCTGCTAAGTTCCATGTCCAAATAATTTGACATCCACTTACTACTAGAAAGCAATCCAAAGTAGTATGGATTATTTTAAGTTCAAGGTCTCATGAGCTACTATACTACAGATTCCATTATTCTTTTATCTAACTGCAAACCTCTATAAACAATGTAACTAGTGAAAATACTAACTAGTTAATAACAAAAAATCCAAAATTAGCACGTGTACATGATGCAGAATACCAGCTCCTATGTAGAACGAATTTAGGTAAATTTTCACCAAGAAATTGTGCCACAAAATTAATTAATGTGGAGAATTCAATGAGGATAAAAGAATTAAAGGGGGCTTTGGCTATGTGTTCTTTGGCAAACTTCCCGAAGGAAAGGATATTGCCGTAAAAGTTCTCTCATTGTTCTCTAAGCAAGGACTTCACGAGCTCCTAAATGAGGTAATTCTGAGATTCTATTTTTCCATTTGGACATAGTACCATAGTTCAATTTCTAGTTGCAATCTTGTAATGTCTTTAAAAATATTCCCAAATAACCATGTAGAATAAAATTTATGACTTTGGGTTCACTTGATGAACAAATTAATGTTCTTTCTAGAGTTCATCATGAGAACTTAGTGACTTTACTAGGATATTGTAATGAATCCAAAGAACTCATGATAATTTACAAGCACATGTCTGAAGGGTCCTTAGTGGATTGCCTTTATGGTATATCTATATATATATATATATATAACTTTCTCATAAATACAATGGTGTCCAAAGGTAACGATTCTCATTTAGTTCTTATTTTCATTTCCTAAGTCCTAACGTAGCTTCAGAACTAAAATGGAAAACGAGAATGAAAATAGCTTTAGATGCAACAAAGGGCAGTTTTTTCATGTCCTTTTTTTGTGTGATGTACTTTATAAAAATTTAAACGCTGGTAGATGTCTACTCTATGCTTCAAAATGAAAACAACATATTTTTCATTCAATTTCTTATGTAGATTTCTACTTTTATCTCTTAAAGGTAATTAATGCATAACAATATCTCCATTTTTATTCAAAGGTTTGGAATACATGCACGTAGATTGTACCCCGAAGATTATTCACAGGGATGTGAAAACAATGAACATTCTTCTAGACAACAATTTAAAAGGAAAACTGGGTGACTTTGACCTTTCAAAGATATGGATTGATGAGGAGGATGGGGAGCCTTCTCATGTTACCACTATAGCGAAAGGAACTGCAGGACACCTTGATCTAGATTATATCACACACATAACTTGTACTCTCTTTACAATAATAGTGATGGTGAAGGAATTGTATTTGTTGTAGAATCTCACTTTTTCATTTTTCTTGCCATTCTTAGCTCATATTTTCGTTTGGTTTTGTTTAATAGGTATTTTAGCATTCAAAGGTTGACTTAGAAGAGTGATGTGTATAATTTTGGAGTAGTTTTGTTAGAGATCATATGTGGTAGACAATCGATAGATGCAAAGTTATCTTTAGACAAACTAAACATCATTCAATGGGTGAGGAATCTGATCATTATTCTTTTAAAAATATTAAAGTTGTTTTGTGATGCATAAAAACTAATGATAATATTCATGTTCCTATTTACATGCTACACATTTTCTGGAGATGGACGCAATTCCTAGAAAAATAAAAGAGATCATTGACAAAAAGTTGAGTGAAAATTACAACATAATGTCCATCACTCGTGTTGCCAATGTAGCCATCATATGTGTTAAGGTTGAATCGTTTTACAGACCGAGTATCAGTGAAGTAGTTGCAGAGATGAGGGAGGCCATTAAACTTGAGGAGATGTAATTCCTTAAGGTCGCAACATTTTGGATCTGGATGGAAAGGAGAGTGATTATCCAATTACAAGACCATACATGTATAGTGGTTTCTAAACAAAAGTTGCAGGTCTTTATCGCAGATTTGGTGTATTGAACAACAAAAACTAATACCAAACAAATCAGGGTCGTCATTGAAATATCGCTTGCATATTTCTTGTTTGAACTCTGGATCCTAAACAACTTCCCTTAGATTCAATTCATCTACTCAGTGAACATTTATACCTTGGTAACAGCTACTAAACAACCCTTTCATACATCAAGCAGCCCTCAAGCCATAAAACCAAAACTTACTCGACCCATGCGAGAAACTCTAACCATTTGCTCCATTTGAAATCAAACAAGATTTGATTCTTGAATGAATAAACATAGCATTATAGGCTTCCAAATCCATTTTGGAAAGATTTATGTTTCATCCTAACAACAATATCTATAAGGATGGGAGTGCAAGGACTGGCTAGTAATGGCATAACATAGGTTGAAATTTCAATTGGTACATTTGGCATCACAAATCAAGGTTTCTGTTCCATCCAATCACTATTGTCTGCAATTTTTCCAAACCCTTTTCCACTTATCTTCCCAAAAGATCCCTTGGCTGAGATTCCTTTGAAATTACTACTCCCCTCACTGAAACTCTTAGATTGTCTTGGCTTGTTGGTCTTTGAAGAATCAATGTCAGTGCATCTCTCTTTGGGACGGACAATCATTAGTGGTGCTACGCTATTGCGATAGAAAGGGCAAGCTAGATGAGGAGAATATGTTGTGGTAGGATTAGGTTTATTATGACAACACAATGTTATAATGCAGAGGGCACACTTTTGATGCCCACAATCCTGAACTTCAATGGTACATAATTGATCAAAGCAAATGCAACAAACCTCAAATTCACTAGCATCAGAAATATTATCTTAAATGTTGTCATATTCACTAGAATAAGAAATATTATATTCAATGTTTTCTTCTTGATTAATGGCAGAAGACATTGAGGAGGCAGCTCCAAACATAATGCTTTTATCCCTTGCTCGATTGGCCTCCATAAGGGCCTTTTCCAACAAGGGATTAGCCTCTAGATTGAGTTGACTTATGAATTTCCACGGTGTAGGCCAAATCAATGGTTTTGCAAAACTGGGATTCAGTAAGGCTGCACAGGCATAGTGTTTGTACTTAAGGGCTACCACATATGGGATGCATCAAGACGCATCTTGTTGAATGCAGTCAGCACCCCAAGCCAAAAATTCTCACACAAAATCCAAGCAGCCTCCTCGAGCAACAAGGTGCAGATGCATGCTCCCTGGTCATCCATGAGCTCCAGTGATTGTGCAAACTAAAGCCCCATTTCTCAACAACAACTGAACAACCCCTGCATGTTTCATTCAGGCCACAAGGTGTAATGATGTGGCTCTAACCCCATCTCTCACATTTACAAACTGGGAAAATCCCCAAGAGTCTACAACAGGAGTAGACTGGGCAACTGAGAGAATGGATTCCAAGTAATTAGTGTGCCCATATTTTGCAGCATAGTGCAAGCAAGTTCTTCGATGCAATGACTCAAACAACAGTTATTTGCACCATCTTGCAGAAGCCTCTTAATGCAGGAAACCTTCCCATACATGGCTGCCATCATTAGAGGAGTCTGTTTGTTGTGACTCAGGGCATTAGGATGCAAATTCCAGTGCAACATATATGACAGGACATCAATCTATCCATTTGCAGTAACAATATGCAACGGAGACATATTTTCATAGAATGTGGTCTCTGAGATCAAATGGGGATCTCGCTCAAGAGCAACCTCCACCCTTTGCAAATCCCCTTGTTGGAAGATAGAGAAGAAGGCTTGTTCATTGGAGACACTACAGCTCATATCCTGACCCATTTATTACCAAATATTTCCCACTGAATCCCCAATGCCTTGAGCCCCTTATCAACACCTCTCAGGCATTTGAATCCTGAAAAATCTAACCCAGGAGTCTCAAATAACTTACTAGACAACCTTGAGAAAAGTTTCGCCTTGCTTGTAGAATCTGGATCCGTGGAATACCATGGTGGAGGTGTCGAATGAGACATTTCTTAGACACAAAACCCTTTTTGGCAACGACAAGAAGGAAACTTGCTAGACAGGAATGCAAATGGGACCGAACATCGAGAGGAGGGTTTTTGCGCTTCCTGGGATTTTCATTGATAAGATGGAGAGGAGGACGATATTCTACAAAGCCATGGTCGTCTTATGGTACGAAATTCGACACCTTCTCTCAATCGAATTGTAAGGGTTCGTTGGTCCAAGAAAAAGATTAAGTTTCGACTGTTATTGTTTCAGTTATATCAAGATTTTTGATTAACGGTGGAAAACATTCTAATCGTCTAATATCAAATCAGACGGATCATAGTAAGATAGGTAAGACAAGAGGGGAGTTTCTTTCAGAGGGGACGCCTTACGACGTAAATATACAAATTTAATACTTTATTTAATTGAATAGTCATCGAGAATTGATTGATTAATTATACATATCTTGGTTCCCTTTTTAATTTAGCAATACATTTGAAATGCTTTCCAACTTAACTAGGTTTAAAGTAGGCTTGCGACTTTTTATTTAAATTTAAATTACACGACAACTCAATCATGTTTGAAGTAGACTAGTGACCTCTCATTTTCTCTATTCAAAGATATTATAATTAAAAAATAAAAATAAAAATTATTACGTATATGTTTAATGAGGTTTGCATTTTTATATGGTTAAAGAATTCCACAACTTTAATTTATGGATAGAATTTTTTAAGAAGTTGATATATGCTAATAATTATTTATCTATTTATTTATTTTTTAAGGTTGCAGGTTTACATCTTCAGCATGTCTAATATATCACCCCTCCAGGGTGGGGAATCCAACTAGTGACTTCACATCAAGGAGTTCCTTAAACACTTGATCACCATCTATAGTGACTTCACATGAAGAAGTGCCTTAACACCACACCTGATCACCATCTATCCACGACCGACTA
>APFE031530893.1:123223-168941 GCA_000404065.3 Pinus taeda
GAATTAATAGGTGTTTCGATTAAATATTAAACTGACAAACAAAGTCGACAGAATGATGCCTACATTTTAATGCAGCGGAAAAAGTTGGGGAAGAATCACAATGTAGCCTAGCTTATTTGTCAAAACTTTAACATTTGTTTCAAGGCAGGGAATCATGATTTAGAGGTTTCGTTGTTATTATTATGGTGGAGTGGAGACAATGATACAGTTACTATTATGGAATCTATAATCTCTAAAGTGTTTAGTCAACTTTCACTAATCATATTAATTGATGTTAGGGGGACCATTAGACACTTGAAAAACGTATTATCCTTGCATAAGCTGCTTGGGTGTTGTTCAAATGCTTGCATATCACCTCTTCTCCAGTCACCGTCGATGTCAAGTACTTTGTATTTTGATCGTTCAATGTCAAGTACGAAGTTTGTATCTTGATCATTCTGGAACTCAAATCAATGCCTAACTTTACCAACTTCCTTCAACCTTTTCCAACAAACTCTATCAACTACAACATAGACTAATCACTAAACTGATTGCAATTGGTAATTGGGTTGTATAAATAATTGATCTCCTTACTTTCGTAATCCATGTCTATTTTCTTCTCTCAAATCAGTTGCAGCCAATACATAGTTTTTGAAGTTTGAAGTTGAAGTTGAAATAGTGCAGTATAATAAAATTATTCCATTTGCTCATTTATTGGATATACCTAGTGGGTAAGTGAATCAAACTGCAATGGAAGTGTTTAATCAACATGTCTTGATGGCCGTGTGGCCAACGTTATTAACTGCTATGGCTTCTGCGAAACTAATGACAGAGACATTCGTTGTACACCTTCTTATCTTCATTATTTTTCACTTATGTATTTTCTCAGTTGGATTCTTGATTGTATCTTGATTTATATATCCTAATTGAATTCAAGTAAGAATTTAAAAATAATTTCAAAGTTTTGTATAGAGTTTTAAGAATATTTTATGTAGTTGTGATTTATTTTATTTATATTAAATACGCTTCTTTGATCATTAGACTAATGTTGTGGACGTGGTTAATTATACATTCAGCGCCAATCGACATCAGTAAAGAGGCTATGTGGGACGCACAATATAATCACTATTAATGGTCAGTTTCCAGGTCCAACTCTCCATGTCACCAACGAGAACACTCTTATGATCAAAGTGTACAACAACGCCCAATATAATGCTACAATTCACTGGTATGTCTCAATCAGAGAGAACAAAATTTATATATTAAAGCATTTTAGTCAGAGTCATGTCATGGTAAGTGCACAGAGATGCATTTTACAATTTTAATTACAGATAATAAGAGAGAAAAAGATTATATGGTATTTGCAGGCACAAAGTGCACCAATTCCGCACTGGGTGGTCCGATGGGCCTGAATTTATAACCCAGTGCCCCATTTGCCCAGGGGGTAGTTACACTTATAGATTCACCATCACCGGTCAAGAAGGGAGTCTATGGTGGCATGCCCATAGTTCATGGCTTCGAGCTACTGTCTATGGATCCTTAATCATCTCCCCAAGCCTAGTTGCTACTTATCCCTTTCCCACACCCAATGGTGAGGTTCCCATTCTTTGAGGTATACTGCCACTTGTTCTAATTTTTTAATCTCCAGTTGGCAATATTCAATTATGTTTGATTTTAATGCCATACCCTGTTTGCACTCACAGGAGAATGGTGGAATAGGAATCCTATGGATGTTGTGAACCAAGCAACCCAAACAGGAGCTGCCCCCAACGTTTTAGATGCCTTTACTATCAATGGACAACGAGGAGACCTATACCAATGTTCAAGTTCAGGTACAATTCTATCCCTCTTCTAGACTGAAATTCCTCTACTATTACTAAATTGAATGGCAAATTAATTCGTTTTTTTCTAGAGATCTGGGCTAATGGAAAAGCATGGATGTAGACACCATTCGCGTCTCGGTGAAGAGTGGGGAAACTAACCTTCTGCGGGTTATCAATGTTGCACTTAATACCGACCTATTCTTCATGGTGGGTAGCCACACAATGACAGTCGTGGCTGTGGATGCTTTGTATACGAAGCCTTTCCAGACGAATTTTCTGATGCTTGGCCCTGGGCAGACAACATAGGTACTTGTCACCGCTTATCAATCTACAGGTAGATATTACATGGCTGCTCGAGCATATTTTAGTGGCCAAGGAGTTCCCTTCGATAACACTACTGTCGTTTCCATTTCAGAATACGAGGGAAGTTCTAGCAGTACATAAGTTCCAACTGTGCCTAATCTCTCAGCTTATAACGACACCTAGACTGCCACTAAGTTCACCAATGCTCTTAGAAGCTTGGCCTCACACGACCACCCTGTCTTCGTTCCTCAGAGTGTGGACCAAAATCTGTTCTACACCATCAGTGTAGGATTGATTAACTGTCCACGACAGTCTTGTGGAGGTCCCAACGGATCAAGATTTGCGGTGAGTATGAATAATGTATCCTTTGTCCTCCCAACGACTACTTCAATTCTTCAAGCTCAACATTTTGGAATGAAAGGAGTGTTCTCTGGGGACTTCTCGGACAACCCTCTTGTGCAATTTGACTATACTGCACAGAGCGTAAGCACAGGCCTCTGGTCCCTGGTGAAAGGAACAAGAGTAAAAGTTCTAAACTATAACACAACAGTGCAAGTAATTCTCCATGGAACAAACATCTTTGCGGGTGAAAGCCATCCTATCCATCTCCATGGGTATGACTTTTACATTGTGGGATTAGGGTTTGGTAATTATAATCCAAAAACAGATCCTCGGAAGTTCAACTTGGTCGATCCTCCTATTCACAACACTGTGAATGTTTCGGTCAATGGCTGGGTTGCGCAAATGATATCCTGGAACTTCGACGTAAAAGACTTCGACATAAAACTGGGGTGAAAGGTGACGTAAAATCTGTGCATAGATGTCAAACAGGACTATAGCCAGATGTCGAGTAAGAAACCATGCTAGATGTCAATAAAAGAATGAAAGCGTTGACAAAGAAGTTGATGCATGGAAAGGCCTATCAGCCTAAATATAATTGTTAAATGTAGTGTTTACAAGTCTACCATAAAAAAAAATTCACACAAGTTTGGTTAGAAAATAAAATCCCCAAATTTCAGCTAAAAATTAATATTTTTTTCCCTGACAAATTTATAACCTTGGTAAATAACAGGTATTTAAATTTACTTTTGAATTATTCGTGGCCCCCAGTAATGCAACCAATCAACAACGAAAGTAAAAGTTGCCTGCTATAAAGATATACAGTGAGCAAAAGAGTTGCATTCCAGAATCATATTTGAAGGTAGATGCGAGTTTCACGTGGCGTGTCCAGGACCTCCGAATCACGTTTTGGCCCGCACTGACTCTCACTTGTACGTGTATGGGGTCCTTCGTTCAAATCTTACTGCGTCTCCGTCTCCGCCTTTCTCGAGCGCAAGTGTAAGGCGTCTGGCTACAGAATTTGCGGCAGGTAGACAATTTCGGCACTCCTCCCGCTCCAAAATATTTCATCAGCGGTTCGACAAAGAAAGGAGATTTACGTCAAAAGTTTGAGCTGAGAGCGTGTTGGAATTGTTTGAGTGATACGAATGAGCTTTAGATAAGGTAATCTTTGATGAAAGTCATGAGTTTTAGATAAGGTAATCTTTAATGAAAGTTCCTGTAATTGATTTTGTTGAAAGCTCTAAGATTTAGTATCCAATTTGTGCATTAAATATGTTTGAAGATCATTCTGACATCGCTGGATTTGCTCGAATGTCTGATAAATAACGATTATGTTTGTTTGAGTGATACGAATGAGCTTTAGATAAGGTAATCTTTGATGAAAGTCATGAGTTTTAGATAAGGTAATCTTTGATGAAAGTTCCTGTAATTGGTTTTGTTGTAAGCTCTGAGATTTAGTATCTAATTTGTTCATTAAATATGTTGGAAGATCATTGTGACATCGCTGGATTTGCTCGAATGTCTGATAAATAACGATTAAATATACCAGCATATGTTATTTGCAAGTTCAAATGTTTTGCCGAGAACTCTTGAAATCCCGAAAATGCTCGTAAATCCGCCGCATTTGGTCGAATATCCGATAAATAACGATTAAATATAACTGCATATGTTATTTGCTAGTTAAATATCTTGGCGAGAACTCTGTTAAAACCTTCTGTTATTTGAAGATCGCTATTAAATATGGCCAGCAGTCTGAAAATTAAAATACTGTTCAATGATTGCAAATACTTGCTCAAGAATTGCAGGCAATATAAATATATTTGTAAAGTTTGCAAATAAAGCCTTTTGTTTTATACTCTTTGGCAATGCCCTGATTTTTGTTAATATATGTGACATGGACAACTTTGCACAGAGATGTTTATGGACAAATATTTGCAGGAACTCAACTGGAAAAAACGCTAATTTTTTTCTGATGGTTTGCATTCAACACGTTTAATGTGGAGATATAAATTCATTAAATGCACTTATACGTTTTCTGATGATTTGCATTCAATACATTTAATGTGGAGGAAGAATTTCATTAAATGCACTTCATACGTTTTTTAAGTGTCGGGAACATTTGGATTCAATGTGCCTTTTTTGGGTTTAAAGATCTTAAATGAAGCTTTGATTTGCGCTTTAACGTTTCGACTGCTTTCGATTTCTTCAGTGATTGCGCGGAAGCAAAAAATTCAAGCAATCGAAACGATAACTTTTGACATACTTAGCTCAGTTCCATATACCTGTATAGGAAGTGAAAAAGGAAACAAGAGGCCAGCGGAATAAAATTCATAGAAAGATTGCTTTTATTAATTTTCCATGGCAACAAGTACATGCTTTTCTAGTATTTGTCAGCCTTTCAGTCCCGCAAATCGTGCAGCCTTCCAATTGCATCCTCAACCAGCAGCATCAATATTCTCAAAGAAGGTCGATTATAGAAGTTCATTTTTCGGCGCACATGTTCATCGGAATGTTGATACTCCGAACAGAGATGTATCCAACTGCTCCACGAAGGGAATAGTCGCCACTCTTGCACCTGACAGGTCGACCACACCGTTGCCAGATAGAGCGGAAGAATCAATCGGCAGGTTAAAACTAAATGGAGAAGCTTCTTCTGCTGGAAGAGGGGAATACCTGGATGAAAGAGAAAATGGGGCTGCTAAAAGCAATACAAAAAACTATGGTACTACAGAAGTCACGAAATCTTTGCCAATGGGATTATCTAAGGAACGAGAGTACGAGCTTCTGAGCGTAAAGGATTACTTAGACAGAGCAGTCGACTTTATTCGACCTGACGGTGGACCTTCTCGCTGGTTTTGTCCTTTGGAGTGCGGTAGCCCTCCCAAGGATGCTCCACTCCTGCTTTTCTTACCAGGTAAGGTCCAACTACCTTCCTTTCAGTTGTGCAACCATTCAAAATATCATCGTCTTAATCAGGTCTAAAATGAAGATATCTTTCTCAAGCCATGATAGTTTGTGTCATTCATACACTAACAATAATCAAATAATTACAATATTTTGGTTGTTGTTCTTTCCTTACCAAGTCTTCCGTGGACGTTCCTTATCTTTTTGTACAAAAACTGAAATCAAGAAGATGATGGCATTATAAATGGCTTACCCTCATGTCTGGCCCGCTAGCAAAGCTGCTGTGTCTGCTTTCTTCTTGGGTTTTATGTTGGCAATGCGATCATGACAAAACATATTGTAGATCCTGGTTCGGATTCACTCACTCCAGATTCAACGCCTCTATTACCGCTGACCACACAGTGGAATCCAAATTCAAGACAAGTAAACTAAGAGGTTTCCAAAACTCTAGGATATCTCATTTCACGGCAAAGAATTTTACTCACCCTTGAAATACATTTGCCCTGCTCTTATTCGAATTGGGTATGTTCTGTATGCCTGACTGAAAAATGATGGCCCTCCGCTCAATGGCGCTCTTTTAAACAATCTTACAATACCAAACGAAAGCCTTCATTTGTACACGACACAAAAGATTGAAATTTTAAGATTAGCCAATTTCTAGACCAAGTTTTAGTATTCGTATTTTGAGTGCTTTTGTTGCATCGTTTTGTATTCTGAGCCCTTTATGTAAAACATGTACAGGAATGGATGGGACTGGACTGGGACTTGTCTTGCATCATCAAACTCTTGCAGAGTAAGCTTCTTTAGTGCTTGTTCCCTCGTAGTAACCAGGAAAAATTTGCAGGGCTGGATTTATGTATGCATACTCTGGTGTTTCATTTCTTGCATGTTTATTCTGTTGATGTTAGTTTTGGAAGAAAGTAATATGAATCCTCATGTTTAGATTTTACACACTGAGTTTGTAGAAATTACATGCAGGCTTTTTGAAGTTAGATGCTTGCATGTTCCAATTATGGATCGGACCCCCTTTGAAGGTATGCTTTATTTTTCAAGATGTTACTGTATGACGCATGCACAAAGAGAGAGAGACAGAGGATAATGATTATGATTATTAATGGTCTTAAGACATTGAGTGCCTTGAAGTACCTTGTTCCTTGAAGAAGGCACCTTGAAAGATACAGAATGATACTGGTCAATTCGCAGAAATAGGCCTTATTGCTTTATGGACATCCCAAAGTTAAACATAGGAAATAAGATCTTAAACACTTTGTTGCACTTCACCAACATCTTTTGTCCTTCGGGAATGTGTTTCAAGCTGCCTTGAGGTAATTCATGTATCTTGAATAGAATGTCTTGGCTAGTATGTAGGATGGAGTAATGGTTTTCATTTATGCCACAATCACTTTTTGCTTTCTATTTCATTCTAAAGGGCCATTTGTAGCCAATGGGCTTCTTCACCTTGGCCAACTCGACCAACTTCTACATCTGATTTCTCTTCAAATGCTTCAAACTCCACATTTATTGCATCACTCCATTCTTAGCTTCTTGAACATAATTGAGTTTGGAAGAAGAATTCACCTTTTCACTCGCAAGAGACAAAATTCATAAAGTTAACTTGCTCCTCCCACATCTTTGCTACAAAATTTTCAGCAATACTAGGATTTTGGGAACCTCAATTGTGTCTTCTTCTTCTTACATTTCCTCCTCTCACTTCTTTTGCACCACTTCCTTGCCTCTACTTCTATACATGATCATTGGCTCTAACAACTTTTGAAAAATCTAATGGAAGCCCAGAACCATTGCTGTCCTTGTTGCTCTTCTTCACCATTGTTGCATCTGCAAGTTCATTAAAACTAACATTCTGACTGATAAGCATAATTTTTTCAACAAGATCATATATTTTATAAGATTCTAGTAAAACTCATTATAGCCAATAACTTTGTCATCTGACTTGTTCCTTTTCATTTTAGGGACATGGACAAAGGCTTTGCATTTAAAAATTTGTAAACAATGAATATTTTTGTTGTTGTTGGTTTTACCTGTGGGGAATTTGAATCTCATGGTTTACATCATACTTCATAACAAGGGGATCACCAATTGAGCTGCCCCCCATGGGCTGTAAACAATGAATATTGGTCTTCTTATGACTATACTTATTTTGGGGTCTTACCTTCAATTACTTTTGTCAGTTATTATTCAAGACATATAATGTTCTATTGACAAATTTTGCTCAAATACTATTGGGCAAACTCTTATCCATCAACATGCATCTAACCATTTTGATTATTGTATGCTTTGCATTGCAAAAATTTGTAAACAATGAATATTGGCCTTCTTATGACAATAGTTCTTTTGGAGTCTTACCTTCAACTGCTTTTGTTGGTGACCTATTCTATTCAAGACATACACTACTCTATTGACAAATTTTGCTCAAATACTATTGGGCAAACTATTATCCATCAATGTGCATATAACCATTTTGATTATTGTGCAATTCTTTCTTTCTACTACCCCATTTAGTTGGGGAGAGTAGGCATGGAAACTTTGGAGCTCAATGAAGAACTAGGGCTTCATTCTTCCAAAGGAGTTGTCAAATGAGTAGATTTATTCTTGAATTTGGGATGAGCTCAATCAAGAGAATGAAGTTTAGAATTCGGATCACGAGAAGGTGAACACAACTTCTCACTGGCAACAACGCCAAAGATGGTGTCGCAAAATTTAGTGGGCCTGGTACAAAGCCTCATTGGGCGGGGTCAAACCTTATGGTAATAAGAGAAAGGGTTGCTACTGTCACCTCAACAAACTTTCTTCTACTCCTTAGTGGAACAAAGGAAGCTTCCTGAAACCATTTTGATTATTGTGCAATTCTTTCTTTCTACTACCCCATTTAGTTGGGGAGAGTAGGCATGGAAACTTTGGAGCTCAATGAAGAACTAGGGCTTCATTCTTCCAAAGGAGTTGTCAAATGAGTAGATTTATTCTTGAATTTGGGATGAGCTCAATCAAGAGAATGAAGTTTAGAATTCGGATCACGAGAAGGTGAACTCAACTTCTCACTGGCAACAACGCCAAAGATGTTGTCGCAAAATTTAGTGGGCCTGGTACAAAGCCTCATTGGGCGGGGTCAAACCTTATGGTAATAAGAGAAAGGGTTGCTACTGTCACCTCAACAAACTTTCTTCTACTCCTTAGTGGAACAAAGGAAGCTTCCTGAAATCACCTAAAGGATTTTCTGATACAATGGCCATGGCTTAAGGTGAAGAATAAAGGTTGATAGTGTTAGATAAAGTACCGACAAGGCCTAAGATGATGGAGATTTTCAATACTAGGTTTCAAATACTCTATACCTAAATCCAGAATAAGGATGTTATAAGTTAGGATTTGATTATGTTGCAATGAAAGGGTATTTACTCATAATGTCATATAGCAGCCGAAGAAAAGATATTGCAATGGTTTTCAACAACAAAGGATCAAAGATCTTCTAATAGAGACTAGGACATGGCTAGGAAACTTATTTCTATGGTGTTAGGTATGCATGACAACAAAAAGAAGGTGACATCAGCCCTAATTAGGAGGGTAAATCCATGACAATGCTAGATTTTTCTTTTAAACAATTTATAGATACGAATCCTAATTTATGAGCCACATTCATCCACACAATTCACTTAATGCATAAATCAGCCCTAGAAGCCCTAGGAGCTGCCCTAAACATCTAGGAGAGAGAAAAAGAAGATGAAATTTAGAAAGAATTATGGATGATCAACATGTTAACGATTAGTTCCCTATCCTACTAGGATTTAATGGAGTCTTTAGGGTTAAATTTCAAGGGAAGGACCTTGATGGAGTACGGGGGGATGGCTGGGGCATCCACTTTTAAAACCCTAACTATAATCCTTATGAGGGGAGAAGTTAATTATAGGGCATGAACATTAGGAGTTCCCCTATAGGCCTTTAAGAGAACAATTTTACATGCAAAATATAGCAATATTTCAGCAATAATTAAGCATTTAGTCATGGCATAAAGAGAAACTCTACTTTAAACATTCAACATGTAAAATATCAATGATAAGACAGTAAACTTAACAAAATTCTCCACAAAAGGAACTTCTTTCAATCCTAGAATAACGTCTCGAGTGAAAATGACTTCCACGAGAAAATTGCACCAATAAATATCACATCTTGCCCTTAGTAAGTAAAAAAGACTAGCTCACACTCTCTTAGAGAGGAAACAAATGTAATGTATGATGGTGATAAAATGAAATGATATGATAGTCATGCCACTCATTTCTACAATAATACAAGTAAAAAATCCCTAATTACAAGTTTACTTAAGTGTTCCACAAGATAGAGGTTACAAGCCAACCTCATAGCTAAAACACATAACAAAAGATGTTATAAATGCCCACACGCGTGGGAGAATGACCTCCTCAAGTATGACATCATTCTCTGAATGAGCTCTAATTGCCACAAATAAGTGTCATGTGGGCTAATGAACACTCCATAGTTTAAGATGTCGCTCCTAGATCATGGGAATTCCTCCCAAGTGCCTCTGTACCAAGATGTCATCTCCATGGTGCCCTATGTCACCCTCCAAAAAAGCAAGAGAGGTGACATGGCAGTGTCTCACTCAAGCGTTGGGGCTCAAAATTGATGTGAAAGCCCTTTGCTATCATCACAAGGATGACCATCATCATCACGACTTCGAAACAAGTAATGCCCATTAAACAGTGTCAAGGCCAGCTTGGGGGTATCTTGGATCCACTGGGTAGATCATCAATATCTCCAACACCCAGCTTCTTGGGCTCGATGTTTTAGCAAGTGGTAGTACCTCGGAGTGTCAAGCATCATTTTGGGTCATCAAGTAGCCCAACACTCTACTTTGGATAGGCAACACTGCATCAACGAGGTCATATTATCTCTTTGGAATGGGTAAAATGGCCTCTGCAATGTTGTTTAGAAAGGCCTCAAGAGGCCTCTACTGCTATGATGAAACCACCCGAAAAAGGCCTCTCAAGATGAAGTGAAACTGTGAAAATCAATAATCATTAGGTACAATAACCATAGATGCATTATAGTGGGCCATAACTAATGCTAAGGGCACAATAATACTTTACATAAGGCTCACCTTCAAATATCTAACTAGATCGAGCCTCGTAAACAAGTTACCTACTTATTTTAGGGATGGTTAAATGGATAACCCTATTAGGTGTTTCCAGCCCCCAAGGGGAAGTGACATCTCTCGAACTAGTCCGTCAATCCATAGGTGTGTGTGAAATGGTGGCAATGGAGTGGGAATGACTTCAGGGCAGGGTGCCATAGCCAAGTCACCACTTAATGGTGGCCCAACATCCTTCATGTATAGATGTAATGGTGGAGCAGTCATGGAGGCATGAGTTACCCCTTTCCTTGGTCTGCTTTTCCCACCCCTCTAGTGTGCCTTTTCCTTCTTTACGATTTTCTTTGATTTGGGTGTGTTGAATTTATGTAGCTATGGTTGGTCTTCATAATTAATGTTTTAGCCCTTCATATATATGTAATAATAAATACAAGACATGTTCTTCATGTCAGCTTCAAAAAGAGGGAATTTTGAATTCCTAACTTTTGAATTTTTGCCTCCAAATGTAAGGTCATCCTCAAGTCGGCCCCAGTGAAGGGGCACACCAATTCAGCCTCCCAGGATCACTATATATATGCCATTCGACTTCCTCCTCTTGGAAAATTAGAATCTCACAAGACAAGATATAATCTATTCATCTAAGTGAAGGAGACAAGATGCAAAAAGCTGAGTTTCTGTAGCAGATGCAAAAAGCCAAGTTTCTGAAGTAGACGCAAAAGACCGAGTTTTTGGACAGATAGTTTGACATGGGTTTTTCTATTGGTCAAGTTGATTTTATTTTGACTATAAGGATCAGATTGTATCTCTTGTTGAAGTGAATAATTTCTCTAAGAAAGGGTTGCTAGTTTTTTACCCCAAGTGGGTTTTCCTAGGGTAAAATACTTGTGTCTTTTGTTTGGATTTCTCTTTTATGATCCTACTGTATTTATTATTTATATTGTTGAGATATTAGGTGTAATTACTTAATGTTAAATGTGAACACATGAAAGACTAAGTTAAGAAATCATTAGAATTAATTATTAGATTAGAAAGTCATGAAAAATCAACGTTATCAGAGCGTGGGTGGAAAAGTAGTCTTAATGAGCATCTTTGACTAAAAGAAGGATGATCTCCTTCAAGTATCAAGAAAATATTTGTGAGGTTTGTGTACTTATGCAAGAAAGAAGACTTCTAGGTGTAATCAAGACCTTGTTCCTTGTTCTATTGAAAGCCAAAGCATCTAAGGCCTAAGTAAAATATCCACTGTCTCAAGGAAGCCAAAGCTCAACAAAGGTTGTATTCATGATGTTGTCCAATGAATCTCCTCCACAAAATAAAGATCGAAGTGTATAGTAGCAAAGTGCTATGCATCATTTGAGTGCCCATCATCAAAGAAGCCCTACATCGAAGGATATCAGAACCAGATCTAAGAAGTACCTTAGTGTCCAAAGTAGTCTGATTGCAAAAGAAGGAAGGACAAGGGTTTGTTTGAGGGCCTCAGTGACCAGCCCAGTCTAGTTGAAAAAAAGACCTTGGAGCTATTTCAATCATGCCAAAAGGCCTCAGTGCGTGTTAATTTTCCTTAGGGCTATATATTGTTATTTGCTTTAGATAATTGCATTTCATCATTTACACATTGAATTCACCCCACATCATAACATTATTCAGCAACATATGCAATTATATAGAAAGAACAACATGATCATCAATGCAACAGAACATAAAGGAACAACAGAAGAAAAACATTCACACATAGAGACATCAGGATTGGTTGGAGACAAGGGAAAAACCCCACAAGGGGGGAAACCCTTTCAAATTCTTCTTCTTATTAGATTGTCATTGAATGTTTAAGCAAAGAGAGAGTACAATGATCCATATATTCAACCACAAAACTATCCAGCCAAATCAACTAAACAAAATCCAAGATATGAACCCAACAATGCTAATAATAGAAAACCCCAATTCAGCGGCCTGCGGTCAACTGTCAATTAGTGAGGACAAATACCAAATTCTGCGGTCAATTGAAGAAATAAAACCCTAGTTTCCAACCGCACACAGAGAGTGTATGTGCGTGCAGCTAAAGCCCTTCAACCACACTCATAAGCTAGTGTGCCTGCGGTTGCAACAGGAAATTCCCTGTGGCAACCCTGCAGTTGTAAATCAAAACCCCAGATCTCACTCGTGAGCTTTTGACTTGCAATTTCGGACCTATATGAACCAATTTCCACAAATCACCTCAGACTTGTGCGAACCAAATCAAATAAAGAAGAACGATCATAATGATGTCCAAATGAGGGTCACTTGACTTGTAATTATAAGTATCCATGGGTGTCCAATTTCTCTTTTGGGCCAACCTGTCCTTTTGTGCACATGTAAGTTTTCATATTAAAATATATTTTCCCTTAACCAAATTAAATTCTTCCAAGGGTTAGGAAGGGTCTTTCTTGATGAGGAAGATTGTCCAAAGGAGGGAATTTGTCCTTGAGATGCCAAAAATTAACACTCCTTCTCAGTTAGGGAGAAATTACTGACTGCAACATATGTCTCATCACAAATATCTTGTCGTCATCAAATGTTGTCTTTGCTCATCCTTTCTCATCTCTGCTCCGCTCATATGTGAACACTCTCGAATCTAAAAGAAGAAGAATTTGACCACGGAGGGGAGCCCAATATACCACCCTCTATCCATTGAGGAGCCACTTCTACCACCCGGAATCACTGCTAGTGGGAAGCCAATGTTGCTACCCGGGAATCTCTGCCAATGAGGAGCCAATGCTACGACTTGGGAAACTCTACTAGCGGGGAGCTAATGCTACGACCTGGGAAACTCTGCCAGCGGGGAGCCAATGCTACGACCTAGGAAACCACAAACAATAGGAGGGATGCCACTTACCTTATGAGGTAAGGATCGTGCCTATCCCACTGCCTGGCGATAATAGGAGGGATACCACTTACCATAAATGGTAAGGATTGCGCTTATCCTATTATCTGTTGATCTTCCCAACAGGACCTTGAAGATTCAAGTGATAGAACACCTGCATCTCTAGCTTGAGTGGGATTCCACTTACCATAAATAGCAAGGATCACTCCTAAATCAAGTAGCCAACATCCCTTGGTTAGATGGGTGGGAAAGACAAATGCCAACTAGGGTATACTCTGTATAGACCAAGATATGGGAGTAACATCTTCCACCCTATGGGTAACAGATAGGGGTGATACCCTATTGTCCAGAGATCCCTCAACCCCAGGAGCCCTATATCTCAATTCCTCACCCTAGGAGCGCAGACAGGGGCAAAGAGCCCGCTTGGTGTCCTCGATTAACCCAGATCCTTACTCCAAAGGGTCACATCCTTCAATCCATGTTTCTCTTTGTAGATCATGAACATATCAACGTGCTCATATCCGATACCAGCTTAACTAGCTCACTGAAGAGTTCAATCACATTGCCTTACACATTACCAAGAGAAGCAATCCTTTCTTTTCCTTATTTATCCTCCCTCTCTCTCATGGAGGCAACAACCATAAGCCTAAGCTCATCTCATACAACAAAACTGTCTCAATATATGAAGATATCATAGTCCCAACTATATATGGGATTCTCTGCGAATTGGATCCCACTCTTTATTGTCGCAATGTATCATTGTCACATCTAGATTCTACTTAAACAACTCTGCAAAGAGCTTCCTCAACCAAATTTCCCCACAACTTGTCATGCTAGTAACCATGTATTCAATGTCGACTGTGCTTAAAGATACAAAATTCTATTTCGTGCTCACCCATGATATCATTGTATCCATGCAGACTCATATCTCTCGAAGATCTTTTATCTCGAACTTAGTGGTCAGCTCCCTCGTACGCTTGATCATCAGAGGCTCACTACCTGTCAAGAATAGATCGTTAGCATATAAAACCAAAATCAAAGTCGTACCTTGGACCAACTTAGAGGTTCGGATCAGAACTGCTTCCACGCTTCTCCAGGTAACTGTCAGTGCAAACATGCCAGGCTCGGTGAGCTTGCTTCAAACCATACAATGCGTTCTTCTCATAGAACTCTCCATCATTTGCCCCATGTCTGTAAGTCTATCATACTCTTGGTGCACTCCTGGTCTCGTATATAAAGTTTTAATTTTTGTATCCTACAGGCACAGCCCCACCCATAGGCCTTCTTCCATGTGGTCGGGATGCTTATAACCGAACCCTTAAGCCTTTCTCCCAGCGGTTGGGGCTTGGACTAGGAGAAACCTTCTTTGCACAAATCAAAACTTGCTATAACTTCTTTAACAACTTCAGATGGTTATTCATGTTCAGAGTCCTTCCTTCAACAGTCAAGTGTCTTCTTTTCAAATAATACTAGGTGTTAAAATCTCATGGAAATTTTCTCCCTCTAAATGGGAAGCCACTTTAGTCATCATCATTCAAAACATCAACCTATCTATCATAATATTATCATGCTACAACAAAACTATTAGATCACAAACTATATCAGGTTCTTAGACATATATCATAACAATTCATCATCAGTTGCTTCATCATCACATATGAACATGTTATCAAACATTCATCGGTGGTTAGTGTCATTTAAGTGTATCTTCATACTTCAAGAATCATAATCACTACATCAAGTCAGGGCATCCAATTGTACCACTTGTCAAATTTACAAAACCTTACCCAGTTCAACGAGAGAATCAATATTATTGTCACACTTTCATCATGCTTATCACAAGAATTAACAATAGGATCAAGTTACCATATGTCAAAATCAATGTTTCTAGTCAACTTTATAAAAATCAGGAAACCCACCATGTCTTGCCAAATATCAAGGGTAACAATATATCACATGTACTAGCAATCAAAATTACTTTCATATTCATGCCCGAGTCATTTGTTATACCTTAGGGTTTACCTTGCCATACACTAATGTCGCTAATAATGTATTATACATACCTTGTAGTATTCATGTACCTTTGCAGCTTGTAACACTTATTTGTCATTGGCAGTTGTACCACTTTGTCAACTTTCCACTAGCTCTTCTTTCCTTTTCTAGCACCTTCTCTTTTCTTCTTGCACTGGCTCCATTTTCCCACAACTTAGATGATCCTCAAGAAGGATTTGCTTTTCACATCTCATCTAAAGGTTAGAAAAATCCACATATTCAAATATGTAGGAAGCAATAATTAAATCAATAATCTTGAACAAGAACAGAATCATAAATAAGTAAAATAAATCTAAAAGGTACTTATCTTTAATGAGAGGTGTTCATCTTCCTCTTGAACCAACCTTGCCTTCAATATTTCCATCTACTTCAGTAGCAACCAAGCTTAATTGAGACTAGCCCAACTAGGGTCACACTAAATCTGACACAAGTGCTAGAACAACTTCTCACTGCAAAACTCAAACTATTATCTTATCCCAGGGTTTCTTGCAGACCCTAATCTCATGATATCCATCAAACCCAAATAACCAAATTTCCCTGGGCTTCCTTCAAACCCTAGCATTCTTTTAGGTCTCCTCCATCTTCTCTTGCTTCCATCAAAGGTGTCTTCTTAGGGGTGATCTCAATGTGTTAAGTTATGGTATGTTCTATGCTAGAGCAATTTATTTAACTTTTCACAGTTAGCAATCACATCAACATTACAATAAACTGCAGATAGAACATAAATATAAAACACAGAAGACAAGCCAAGATAAGAGGACACAGGATGTGGCGCGAGCTAGGGACAAACCCCACAATGTGTGGGGAAACCCAGTTTGATCAAATCTTCTTGTATCTTCAAAGTTCAGCAGAGAAAGAGAGAGAGAGAGTACATTTACAACAGAAGTCAACACTTTGACTTATCTAGATCTAGCATAGATCATTTCGATATAATGATGAGATCAGTTGAAGACATTCTGCTTCAACTGATTCTCAAGGTGACTCCTTCACCTATCATCGTGTTGCATCTCATCCATTTGCTGCACCTTACTGTGTAGCACCATCATGCTGCTCATGATCACACTTATCTTGATGCTGCCCGTTGCATCATTCATCACAGTTGCACCATTGTTGTACCTTTACTAAGATCATGCTGGCTGTACCTTTTGAAGATGTTATAGCAACATCTTTCCAATGATGAGATCTATTTATATCTTTACTGTGCTCTTTGTTAAATAACTCCATTTAGGGCTTCATTATTATAATGACAGTTTCATCATTATGCTACCCTTTATGTCCATGTCATGTTACAGCAACATCATACAACCATCCAATAGCTTTAGATCTCAACACTATAATGCATGACAACTTCATATATTATGGTAATAGTCTGAGCCCTCAAATACCCATATGAAACGCTGACTGTGGTGTTATGGCCTGCGGCCTAACACAGTGTTCATGTAGCAACATAAATGATATACTTGTTCTTCCTATGATACCCCAACAGGTTTGTTCCACTGCTCCTTTTAACTCAACCTTCTAACAAGAAGAAATCACTCTCACATAGTTGTAACGAGGATGCTCAAACAGTCCCTTAACTTTGTTGTATTAAGGTTCCTTCTACTGCGGCTAGAGCACATGGTTGTACTGTGGTTTGAACATCAGATCTGGTCTCCTTCATACCAGCGTATCAGGGCCTCCTTATTACAGCGTATAGGGCTGCTGATCAATCCTTCATGTGCTACAGATAGGGTCTCTTCATAACTGCGGATAATGCGTTGAATGTCATTGCTACGTTGTATCTTTATTGCCTGCGTATGTACATATATTGCCATTGCCTGCAAATATATCTTGCTGCGTTGAATTATTTTTTCTCTGCCCTGTGTATATATATATATGGTTATGTATTGCTAACGATGAGATCAACGTATAATGGCATCAATGTACAACATACTCTGCGTATTAATGTCATCAATGTACAACATACATAAGTCTTTCCTGATCTGCGTATGTACAACATACATAAGTCTTCCCTGATCTGCGTATGTCTATACACAAGTTTCACGTGGATTCTGTTTTGATTGCGAGAACAATTGTAATTCTAATCCCTGCGGCTTCATTTCATGCTGCGGCCAACTGTGCTTCACGTGGCTACCATGACTGCGTCTTCATGCATGATTGCGGCTTCATACCTTGACAGCGGTTTCATTTGCGTGTGTTGGATTCGGGCATCATCAGCAACTAGGGCATCATTATTAGACCAACGTACTCTTTTAGTTTCTCTCCTTCTCCAAAGACCCAAGACGTGGAGAGGAGATTACATAAAGAGTGAGTGTCTAATGACTCCAAATCCTCTCTTATTTATACTAAAGGCGGATGATTGAATAGACATGACGATTGGGCTTCTAGAGCCTACATAAGCGCTGGTCGGCTTGATAATAATTATATAAAGAAAATAAATTCATATCTCCATAAATACTTATCAGAATCAGATGATCTTTGGATCAATCCTACACCTCTCGACGAGAGGGATCCAATAAAAATATCACCTGCCATAAATAAGCCAACCCACATGGAGTTTGGCCCTAGTTGCCAATTTAACACAATGACTTTTCTTCAGCCCAACTCTGATACCATGTTAATTTTCCTTAGGGCTATATTGTTCTTTGCTTTAGATAATTGCATTTCATAATTTACAGATTGAATTCACCCCACAACATCATAACATTATTCAACAACATATGCAATTATATAAAAATAACATCATCATCATTGCAGTGGAACATAAAGGAACAATAGAAGAAATGCAGTCACACATAGAGACACTAGGATTGGTCGGAGACCAAGGCAAAACCCCACAAGGGGGAAAACCCTTTCAAATTCTTCTTCTTATTAGATTGTCATTGGATGTTTCAACAAAGAGAGAGTACAATGATCCATATCTTCAACCACAAAACTATTTAGCAAAATCAACTAAACAAAATCCAAGAGATGAACCCAACAATGCTAATAATAAAAAACATTGATTCAAAAGCTTGCGGTCAACTATCAATTTCTACATAAAGCTGTCAAATTCTGTGGTCAACTGAAGAAATAAAATCTTAGTTTCCAACCACATACAGAGAGTGTGTGTGCAGTTGAAACCCTCCAACCACACTCATAATCCTGTGTGCCTGCAGTTGCAACTGAAAATCCCCATGGCAACCCTGCGACTGTAAATCAAACCCTAGATGTCACGTGCGAGCTTCAAACCTTGCAATTTTGGACCTGTATGAACCAATTTTGGCGAACCACCTCATACCTGTTTGAGCCAAACCATAGAAAGAAGAGTGATCATAATGATGTCCACATGAGGGTCACTTGACTTGTATTTATAACCATCCATGCGTGTCCAATTTCTCTTTTGGGTCAACTCGTTCTTTTGTGCACATGTGGGTTTTCGTATTAAAATATATTTTTCCTTAACCAAATTAAATTCATCCAATGGCTAGGAAGGGTCTTTCTTGATGACTTTCCAAAGGAGGGAATTTATCCCTGAGCTACCAAAAATTATCAGTCCAAGCCATAGGAAGCTGAGATGGCTTATGAGCTAGGTACAGGGGGTTGTGAAACTCAGGGTTATCCTCAAGAAGTTTTCTCAAGTCCAAAAGCCCTCAAGAGATGGACAACCATGTCGTAGAGGCCCTAGAACCTTATGGTGATGTCCCAACGAAAGTTATAAATGGTAACTCTTTGAAGAAGTTATTCATTTAAGAAGGATAGGCATGGGACATTGATCTGAAGCAAACATTTAAAAATCTTTGGACATACCTACTTTAAGCTTGTGAATTGACAAGTTATATTCAAACCTTATGGTTGATACTGATCATATCATTATAACTGATAAGGCATACTAACGATTGAATTTGTAAGCAAAAAGAATTCATCACTATGCTATGCTGAACATACTTAGAGACTTAGTACAGTTAACATGAAGGATGCTAAACCGAATTTAAGACTTACTGTTGATGAATATGCCGAATGGTTCTCAAGTCTACTCTAAGGCGTATCTTAGGACAAATGTGAAGAGATGAATGGGTTGAACTAAAGAAGGAACAACATGAGGGTTTTATGATTATCAAAGGGAAAGTATTACAACATTAATGAAGAGCTATCGGGAAAGATGAAATAGAAGTGTGTGTGATGGACATGGCAAAATCTAATGATGTTATTTTCCCTAAGGTTTGTAAACCCTAAGTAAGTCTTGAAGGATATGATTAAGAAAGCTCTAGGTTTTGTAAACAAAACCCCAGAGATAAAGTATTAAAGGTTGATATTTATGTTGATGGAAGAAATGAAAACATTCTGATGATGAAGATAAGAACAATGAGCTTACTTATGGATTTTGCAAGAAAGCAAGGATCAAGAGGTATCTGACAAGTTCCCCTTAATCCTCAAAAGATAAGTATCTTATAACTCTCTTCCTTGATATTGCTGTTGTTTTACTATTAACTAGCCTCTTGTCTTTGTTTCTCCTTGCTGGGTTATAATCATTCTTGCATGGCTTCCTAATGATGTTTGTAGGTACAACGTAAAGACTGCCAAGGCTCTAGCATTGGGAAGAACGAAGCAAAGTTTGCGGTAAGAGGATTCTCCCAGATTAGTGATTTAGAGGGGAGAAAATGTGATGTCCCTTCCTAAAATAAATTTCCTTAAGTTTATTTCCACAATTTTGGCATTTTTGTTGACTATGGGACCCACAAATTTTTGGAGGAAAAAGGGAGGCCAAAATCTTTTTGCTAGTGGAGCGTGGGGACCACACTCATTGTAAAATGCACTTGCTTAGGAGAAAATGCAAATTGCCAAGGAAAGGGGTCAAAAAGCTTGTTGGAGGGACCCACATGGGAAAGACAACTACAAAATTATAAATAGAAGGAACTCAACAACATTTGGGCGTCTTTTGTCAATCATACTTTCTATTGTTGCTCGAGTTGCTTAGTCGGGTCACAGTGCTGTTCAACACAACGTTTTCCAAGGGGAGAGCTCACCCTTCTTTCGGTGGACTACGAGTGCCACCCTAGGGAGGTAAGATTGTGCCAAGTTGGAGGAGAGTTTGGAGGGATTCAGAGCTAAACATACAACCTTTCTTTCAGCCAGTGCGTGTTCCAAGAGGACGTAGGAGGGAATCACGCTTTTCTCATTTCAGCTATCTTCCGGGTGGTGTTTTCCAGGAGAAATTTAGCATAGAAGCTCTAGGGGAAGATCAAGCTAGTTGAGGAGTTTTGGGGCAGAAGATTGTTGATTGGAGCTAGTATGAATTTGTACATCTAGGGCCTGCGGAATAGCCATTTTATGGGCACACGTGGGAGGTTGAGAGAAGTGCTTAGGAGCTGGGATTTGCCAGGAGATTTGAGGAGATCTTAGGGGAGATGAAACTCAATATTTTTGGAGAGATTGAGAGGCTTTTTTTAGGCAAATTGGAGACAGGACGAACTTTCCAGTCAATTGGGGAGGATGTGGTAATTGGGGTCAATTTTCAGAGGTTAGAACCAGACCAAACCCTTTCTAGGTTTTGGTGGGTTATTCAAGAGGAGTTTGGGGCTAAATTTGCAGAATTTTCTGAGCATCGAAGGTAGGCTTTTTCAACAGTATTTTTCCAACAGACAGTGCGGTTTCTGTGGCAGCGCAGGGCATCATTGGAGCAACTCATTCTCTCATCCAGGCATTCTATTTTATCACCTTGGTCTTGTCAAGCTTGCTATTGAGGCAAGCCCAGGTGTACTTCTTCCATACCATTGTACTCTTGCTCCATATATTTAATAAAATGGTTCAACTGGATGGCATTTTTAGAGTTTCTATGGGTGTTCATTGAATTTTCTGAATTTTTATGTTGCATGTACTATTTTGCTTTGCATATCACTGTTTTCCTAATTAGGAACATTATAGTGGTATCAGAGCTCAGATCTTGGCTCAGCCATGGGGGAATTTTCCTATGAATGAGAAGGAAACGCAAAATGTTACTTACTGAAGGCAAAGGTACCGGAGTAGGGAGAGGGAGTTGGAGATTACACTTGATATTGAGGCATGTCGGAAGGTAGTAGTAGTGGCAAACATGGGGTATCCAAAGAGTAAGGAGGAAGCAACATTCGAGAGCCTCTTGAAGGCCCTAAATGATTTAACCAAGGGACAAAAGGAGATGTTGGAGGAAATCAAGCAACAGAATAGGGACAAGAGCATCCATCGTGAGTTCCTATTTGGAGAGACTTCATGGGCCTCACAATAGTATGACCACCCATCACCAGCCACTCACCCACCAACTTTTAGTGGGCCAACCAGGACCACGCTGCCTACCTTTCTACCTTCAACACCTAGTGAGCAAGGTGGGTTGGATGATCAAATGCCCATGGGATATTATTTAAGGGATTGGCAATTCATGGGGGAAGATTTCAAAGCAGCCTTGTCCTTCAGAGATTACTGCCAGCTCAAGCAAAATGAGAAGGGCAGGTACAGTGGGGGACCGAGTAGATAGAGTTCAGAGTTGTAGCGCACTATTGGGAGGATGTATTTCCCCACGTATGATGGATCTACCAAGTGCACAACTCAAGCTTGGGCGGAAAAGTTAGATACCTATTTCCAAATTAATTGAATGACAGAGGTGGAAGCCATCAAAATGGCTACCTTTCACATGGAGGGAGAGGCACACGATTGGTGGTTTCATTGCTTGTCCACACTAGGGCATGCCAGCATGGCTTCTTATGAGGACTTTACACGAAGAGTGGTGGAGCGTTTTGATAGGAGGGACCCGGAGGCTCATTCCAGGGCGCTGATTCAGCTTAGGTAGATTGGCCACCCAGAGCAGTGCATATCGGAGTTTTTGAGGGTCTTAGTCATGGTGCCAGATTTGTCCGATGCTAGGAGGGTGTACACATTTATAGAGGCTTTGCTTGAGCAATTGCGTGGCCTGGTGAAACCCAGCAGGTCCACTACTGATGAGCCCTGAATTGGGTAACTTATTGGGTTCATTTTGCCTAATTGTCCTTGTTCAATCCTCCATTTTTCATAGATTATGCATGTTTTTTAGTATGTTTATGTTATTTGAACGAATAAGGGTGGTCACTCTGCCAGGGAGGCTAATACGTGGTTATTTCAGGTTTTTTGGACAAATTTTGGAGCAAAACCAAGCAATTATGGGTCAGGTGACAGCCAAGCTTGAGGTGAGGATTCGTAGGGGGGTTGTCTCTGGCATTAAATGGCCCTTCCTCGAAATCTCCACCCTCAACTCTGAGCTCAACATGCCACCAAAACGAATCCTAAAGGCAGCCAAGCAGCTTTGGGAAGAGTGATTGTTTACTTGCAGTTGGAACAACCGAGTCCCTTGAATTTAGGAGGGCTGTTAGGCCCCTCGTAGTGTATAAATAGGAAGGCCTCAACCTTCGTAGTTTACTTTTGGAACTGTTGTATTTTTGCACTATAGTGCTGTCATTTTATCAGCTCGTTTTCTTGTAGCTACTGCTGTATAACTTTCTTGTGATGATTATTTTTGGATAATGAAAAGCAGTTCTATTTCGCATCAGCACCGGGTTCTTCATAGGAGCCTGTAGCTCTTGGAGTTGGGCCCAACCTAAGATCCAAGGCCTCCTTTATGTACTGTTATTTGTTTTTTATGTCTCTACAAAATAATTTCTGTTAAGTAGAATAACATCTTGCTGGTTACATAGGTCATGGTTAATGATTAGATAGGCTTTTCATGTTCATCAGGGAGCTGCTAGGATAATAACAGGGGAGATCTTCCAAAAAGGGTCATCAAGCATCTCTGATTTCACCTCTCCCTCAGTGGGATCAGGAGCTGGGATCAAGGTGACCTTGTTGCCACCAAAAACACTATCTTTGCTTCCCCATGCAACCATTAGTGTTTGATTTTTGTTTGCAGAAGTTGGTTACATGTTCAGATTCTTGATTGCTTTGTTGCATAGTGGTTATATATGGTTTCATTGCAAGTAAACTTTGGTTCAGTCTCTTTACTGTTAGCTAGATCAGATTAGGTTAGCATAACTAGATCTTTGATTTCTTTCAAGTCTTTCTTGGTTCAGTTGGAAAAACAAATTGCAGAGCACTCGTACCATTTCTCTATCTACCTGTACTCCATCAAACCCATCTGCTCCACCCCCTAATGTGGATTCTTGCCTCACGTTCGCCATTTTCTCACTTTGCCCTAATTCCCCATATCCTTGTGCCACATTGCTCCACTGCCTCATGGACAACCCCACCATCCTGGCCACTCCTCATCTCCATTCCCCAAGCCCTGGACCTCTTCACACACCTAGCTCACCTCCATACCCACTCCTTCATCTTTCTTCCTCCATCCATTCTCCAAAATCCCATTTTTGAACATCCTGTAGAAAATTACAGAAATCCTGTAGAAATTCCAGAACATCCTGTAGAACCCATGCAGACTTCCTGTAGAAGCTCACGAATGAGGTTTCTTGATAGCCAAACTCTGTGAAACTCTCTGGAAGGGTGTTAGGGACCCCTTAGGACCTCTCTGAACCTTCCCGACCTCTTCCAAGCATTTCCTCTTGCCAATCCATCTCTGCACAGTCAAAAACAGTGAAATCGCATGCATGATAATTCTGACAACTTATTCAAAAATACAAAAAGATGGTTCTTTCAGATTTTGCTGTAGACATAGCTTAGATACATGCCTTTCATCTTCTTAGAAGTCAATGGCATCTCTCCCAGTAGCTTGCATCCTCTTTCTTGCATGAGTAGAGCTAGCTGGTAATATTAGGGTTTGCTAGGGTTTGCGTTTGCTTTTAGCTTTTCAGTTTCTTTCTGCAAATAGATTAGCTTCCTTCGAGTTAGCTTCCATCCATCAGTTAGAAAGCTTCTTCTCAGAGTTCATAGAAGTTGGCTTGAGCCCCTAGCGGACTTGTGCCAGCTGACCAAGTGACAGTTGCGGCAAGAGCTAGTACTTGTGCATACAACACCGTCGCTTCCAAGTTTGTTACGAACTACCGGATTGATAAAAGTAAAGAAGTGGGTCCCAGGAGTTGCAGCATTGTTGCTGCAATACTGGAGCCAACCAACTACTTTGTAAGAGGCTGTGACTTGTGCTAGGGACTTGTATGGGGCAATCCCCAAGACTAGAGCACCCATACCATCACGGGCTCCCTACCCACAGAAGGGGCATGACACGAGCCCCCCAACATAGCGAGTAGCCTAGGGGTGGGCAGTTAGATGAGGAGACCAGGAGAG
Organism: Pinus taeda; assembly: GCA_000404065.3. NCBI lineage: Eukaryota > Viridiplantae > Streptophyta > Pinopsida > Pinales > Pinaceae > Pinus > Pinus taeda. Next base: position 147,816 of record APFE031530893.1, read on the forward strand.
ACCTTCGGAGGAGGAAGTTATGCTTCACTTGTCGAGAGCCTTGGGCACCAGGCCATAGATGCATAGCGGGAAAGGCCCACTACATTGCGGTCTTCTCGGATAGAGGCCAGTAGGATGACGTGGAATTGGAGATAGGCGGGGGTGACTGCGAGACTCTGGCAGAGGGGACCACCACCACCACCACCACCACCTAGGGGAGCACCTTTTGCACCATCTGGGGGAGTCCTCGCTTCTTTGCGTGGGGTTTCCAAATTTTTGACCTTGAGGATCAGAGGCACAGTGCAGGGGCAGCGTGTCTTAGTTTTGGTAGACAGTGGGGCCATCCACTTTCATTGATGCACAAATGGTTCAAAGGTAGGGTATCACTACGAAGGAGTTCGAGGGGTTCTCAGTTATGGTGCTGGGGGATAGGACTATGTGGTGCACTCGATATGTCCTCGCTCTGATAGTGACCATGGGGAACTACTCAGTGACAGGTCATTTCTTTGTTGTGGATGTGCCAGATACCAATGTGGTGATGGGTGTCCAGTGGCTCTACTCCCTTGGGCGAGTCACCATTGATTGGAGGAAACTGGAGATGGAGTTCATTGGACCGGATGGCAAGCTGGTGGTTCTTTGGGGTATGCATTCATATCCTCCACAGATAGTTTCAACGCACAGGATGGAGGTTGACTTGAGGCATGGGGACATAGCATGGGTGGTGGAGCTGAGGATTTAGGAGGTTGGGGACAACCCAAGCCACCACACCCTGACATACAAGCCTTCTTGGATAGGTACCCGGTAGTGTTGGGGACATACCAATAGTGAAGCCACCTGACAAAGGTTTTGAGCACACGATTGAGTTGGTTTCGGGGCTACAGGCAGTTATCGCCACTCCTTATAAGCATCCCAAGGCCTACAAGGATGAGATTGAGCGTGCCATCATGGAGTTGCTGGCACTTGGTCACGTTAGACTGAGCTCTAGTCCCTTTGCTTCATCACTTGTCTTGGTGAAGAAGAAGGATGGGACATTACACGTGTATAGACTATTGAGCGCTCAACAAGAAGACCTTGAAGAACCGCTACCCCATTCCACATATTGATGAGCTGATGGATGAGCTTAGGGGAGCCAAGTACTTCTCTAAGATAGACTTATGTTCAGGGTACGACCAGATTAGAGTGATGGATCAGGACATTCCCAAGACAACCTTCAGGTGCCACTATGGGCATTTTGAGTTCCTAGTTATGCCCTTTGGGATGACCAACGCATTTGCCACCTTCCAGTCATGTATGAACCATGTGTTTCGTGGACAGTTGCAGAAGTTTATGTTGGTATTCTTCGATGACATCTTGATTTACAACAGGACTTGGGAGGAGCACTTGGATGTGGTGTTACACATTTTAGAGGAGCAATAGTTCTACGCCAAACTGTCCAAGTGCGAGTTTAGGTTGACAAAGATGGTCTACCTAGGGCACATCATTGGCGCAGATGGAGTGAGGGTGCATGATGAGAAGATCAGGGTCATTCGAGATTGGCCAGTGCCCCGGAATGTGACTGAGTTGAGGCGATTTGTGGGCATATGCACCTATTATAGGAAGTTCGTAAAGGGCTTCTCATAGTTGGCAACTCCCCTCACAGATCTGACAAAGAAGGGGGCTTTTGCATGGACAGATAGAGCGCAGCCAACATTTCATCGCCTCAAGGAGATGATGAGTAGTTGCCCAGTCTTGGCACTCCTGAATTTCACTCAGCCGTTCACCTTGGAGTGTGATGCATCAAGTGAGGGGGTTGGCACAGTTTTATCTCAGGATGCAAACCCCATTGCTTTCGATAGCCAAAAGCTCCTTTTGCATGAGAGGTCATATTCTATTTACGACAAGGAGATGTTGGCCATCATGCATTTGTTGGCCAAATTCCATTAGTATCTGGAGGGCAACATATTCTGGGTGAAGACTGATCACAATAGTCTTCGCCATTTTATGGGGAAGTAGAGCCTCAGTGATAGGCAGCAGAGGTGGTCAGCAAGGTGTAGACCTACGACTTTGATATTGAGTATGTCAAGGGAAAACACAATGTGGTAGCCAGATGCATTATCCAGGAGGTCCATGACACTTTCACTCATGAGAATTTGCCATGATTGGAAGGTGCAGTTGGTGGTGGAGTACCCCAAAGATCGGCAGGCATGTGAGATTCTAGAGGGTACACACACTGATGAGCGTTATAGGGTGATGGTTGACGTCATATACTACAAGGGGTGCATATTCTTGGTGTCAGGTTCACAGTTGAGGGAGAGGATTCTCCATGCAACTCATGACTCTCCATTGTCATGGCACCAGGGGTTTCAGAAGACATATATGACGGTCAGAGAGTGTTTCACATGGAAAGGCCTCAAGGGGGATGCATTGAGATATGCACAGAAGTGTTAAGCTTGCTAGAGGAATAAGGGGGAGTTGACCCATCCAACTGGGTTGTTGCAGCCACTTCCCATCCTTGAGGGGAAGTGGGAGAGTATCTCCATGGATTTTATCACGGGGCTCCCTACAGTGCATGGAAAAGATTGTATTTATGTGGTGGTGGATCGGTTGACCAAATATGCTCATTTCTTCGCCATTCCAGCACGGTATTCAGCGTCATAGGTGGCCAAGTTATTCTTTAGGGAGGTCTTTTGCTTGCATGGAGTCCCTAAGAACATAGTCAGTGACAGAGACAGTCGGTTCATGGGGGCATTCTGGCAGGACCTTTTCAGATTAGTGGGCATTGATCTCACCCCCAGCACGAGCTACCACCCACAAACGGGCGGTCAAACTGAGAGGGTCAACAAATGGGTGGAGGGCTATCTATGGAACTATGTGACTTAACAACAGAGAGCATGGATTCAGTGGTTGCATTTGGGCGAGTACTACTACAACACAACCCACCACATGTCCATTGGTATGTCACTTTTTCATGCCTTTGATGCTTTATCTTTTGTTGACATTGTTTTGGGAGATAGCCGGGCCCCAAAGGCCAAAGAATGGATCCAAGAGAGCCAAGATATCCTCAAGGCTCTCAAGGATAACTTATTGACAACTCAAAATCAAAAGAAGGTGTACACAGATAGGCACAAGATTGAGAGACAGTTTGAGGAGGGGGACTTAGTCTTCCTGCGGCTACATCCATATCATCAGTCTACACTGAAACAAAATGGGACCGAGAAGCTACAACCACATTTCTATGGGCCATACTAGGTGACTAGGAGAGTTGGAGAGGTGGCCTATGAGTTGGAGCTTCCGTCAGGGAGCAAGATTCATAATGTTTTTCATGTCTCGTGGCTCAAGTGTTAAGTTTTGCAACTAGGGTCAAATTTCACATTGGACAACTCAGATGACTGAGATGATACTTGCATTAAAATCCTCTTTTCGAGAGGACCAAAATCAACCTAAAGATCACCCAATTTGGTCAAGCAGAAGTTAAGTTTTGAATTATTTTATTCATTCATATGTTATGGAATGGGTCGGCTGTAACCACATGAGTAACTGCTTGGGTCAACCTTAACCCCAAGTTAACCCTTAGGAAATCCTATAAATAGAAGCGACCTCAAGTTCATTTGAACACATTGATCAGGTCATTTTCTATTCTTCTATTTTTATCTTGGCTCACATAGGTTCGACGAAAGGAGTTCACACAGGGTTCGAAATCATAGGCGAAAGGTTCCCTTTGGATTAGGGTTTTCTGGATCTCGGATGCTGGCACAAAATAGGGCATTTTGGTCTCTGGGCACTGGCACAAAGTGGGCAAGAGAGCGACTAAGGCTCTCTGGATGTTGGGAGACAGGCTTATGAGAGCGACTAAGGGTTCAGAAGCAGATCAGAAGGTTTAGGTCCTCGGATGCCCACACAGAGTCGTCCTAAGAGCATCTAGATCATCCTGGATGCTCGCACAACATCTGTAAGGGAGCGACCAAGGGTTTCAGGTGTGTTGCACCCCGGTTGCATGCACAAAGACTTCTTGAGAGCGACTGAGCAGTCACAGTTGCCCTCATACAGTATCCGAGAGATCAACCAGGGAATTTCGGTCGCACACAGACAGTTTTGATGAGGGCAACCATAGTTCAGCTCTAGGGTTTGACATCTTGGCTTCAGTTGACTTCAGTGCTTTGGTAGATCTGAGCTTCTCTCTGCTGTTATACAGATCTCTAGATCTGATTTGTTAGTTTCTGCTACAAACATATGTATTGAGCTCATTGTACTCTCTACTGAAATCTTTTTATGACCATCTATTAAAGAAGAAGATTTGAAAGGGTTTCCCCCTTGTGGGGTTTTTCCTAGGTCTTGGACCAATTTGTTGTCTCTTATGGTTGTGCTATTTTCTTCTTTGTCATTGTATACATTGTTCTTTCTTCAGTTACATTTATGATTGGTTATACTGCTAATAATTGAATGCATTGTTAATGAAGAAGAAGTAATTTGGGCTAAAGTAACTGGTTCAAGAAAGAACAATAAAAAAACTTAACATCAAGAAGGTGTTGGGACAACAAGTGACAGCTGTTACGGAGTTGCCTCCACTCAATGACGAGGGGCATCTGGTTCTGAAACCAAAAGCCATTTTGGAGACTAGGGAGAGGAAGCTGAGGAGTAGAACCATTAGGGAGTACTTAGTACGCTGGAGGAACTTATCGGATGAGGATGCCACTTGGGAAGGTGAGCACATACTTGAGCATCCAATGCTAAAGTTGCTCGAGGACAAGCAACATTTGGGAGGGGAGGACTGTAATGTCCCTTCCTAAAATAATTTTCCTTCAGTTTATTTCCACAATTTTGGAGTTTTTGTTGACTATGTGACCCACAAATTTTTGGAGTAAGACTTAGGAAAAAGGGAGGCCAAAATCTTTTTGCTAGTGGAGCTTGGGGGCCACACTCATTTGTAAAACGCACTTGCTTAGTAGGAAGTGCAAATTACTAAGGAAAGGGGTCAAAAAGCTTGTTATAGGGACCCACATGGGAAAGGCAACTCAAAAATTATAAATAGAAGAAGCTCAACAACATTGGAGGTCCCTTGACTCTTTTTGAATTTAAGTATGGGGGTTTACGCAGTGCATTATATTAGATATCATTTTGGGATTCAACTGCGTTAAGTAAGTCATTCACGTATGACCATTTCCATGAGAGGTAGTCGTACTGACTAATTTCTCATGATTTTTGAATAGTTCACTTAGCACTCATTGCATCGGGTGATGCTCACAGGGGTGAAGAAGTGGGATTGAAACTAGTGAGCATCACCCGATGCAATGAGTGCTAAGTGAACTATTCAAAAATCATGAGAAATTAGTTAGTTACGACTAACTCTCATGGAAATGGTCATACGTGAATGACTTACTTAACGCAGTTGAATCCCAAAATGATAACATTGGAGGTCTTTTGTCAATCGTACTTTCTATTGTTGCTCAAGTTGCTTAGCTGGGTCACAATGTTGTTCAACACAAAGTTTTCCAAGGGGAGAACTCACCCTTCTTTTGGTGGACTACTAGTGCCACCCTAGGGAGGTAAGATTGTGCCAAGTTGGAGGAGAGTTTGGAGTGATTTAGAGCTAAATACACAACTTTTCTCTCAGCCAGTGCGTGTTCTAGGAGGACGCAGGAGGGAATCATGCTTTTGTTTGCCAGGAGAAATTTAGCATAGAAGCTCTAGGGGAAGGTCAAGCTAATTAAGGAGTTTTGGGGAAGAAGATTTCTAATTGGAGGCAGTCGAATTTGTACATCTAGGGCCTGCGCAGTAGCCAGTTTCTCGGCACATGTGGGAGTTTGAGGGAAGTGCTTAGGAGCTGGGATTTGTTAGGAGATTTAAGGAGATCTTAGGGGAGGTGAAACTCAACATTTTTAGAGAGATTGGGAGGCTTTTTTTCAGGTGAATTGCAGACAAGCCGAATTTTCCAGTTGGTTGGGGAGGACGTGGTAATTGGGGTCAATTTTCGGAGGTTAGAACCAAACCAAACCTTTTATGGGTTTTGGTGGGTTATTCGAGAGGAACTTGGGGCTAAATTTGCAGAATTTTTTGAGCACCGGAGGTGGGCTTTTCAGTAGTATCTTTCCAACAGATAGTGCAGTTTTCTGGGGTAGCGCAGGCATCATTAAAGCAAATCATTCTCTCATCCAGGAACTCTATTTTATCACCTAGGTCTTGTAAAGCTTGCCATTGGGGCAAGCCCAGGTCCACTCCTTCCATACCATTGTACTCTTGCTCCATATATTTAATAAATTAGCTTAGCTAGATGACATTTTTGGAGTTTCTATGGGTGTTCACTGAATTTTCTGAATTTTTGTGTTGCATGTACTATTTTGCTTTGCATATCACTGTTTTTCCTAATTAGGAACATGACATAAAATTATACTAACATCTATAATTGCACTTGATGACTGGACGAGCTCCTAGTTTAGAGGGAGCAGGCAAGCCAACAAAATTGAAGGATGTCATGATGTGTCGAAGAGAAGTCAATGGTGGCTTCCAAGTGGATCTACAGGATCTAGCAAGTCGTAGATGGAAACATAGAGAAGTACAAAGCAAGGATTCTCTCAAGAAGAGAGAAAGAATTATGAAGAATAGTTTGCTTTAGAAGGCTTTGTACAAGACTTGGTATACTTGGATTAATCGATCAAGGTTGATATTGTTATTATATGGCTTGTGTTTGACAAGAACAAAAGGAATCATGTAACAGAGGGAGAAGTAGTGGCAAGAGGATTTACTTTCGTGATAGAGGGAGAAATCAAGCCCTGCTTCAGTGTCAGAGGGAGTTGATCTCTAAGTTTGAGATGAAGGATCTTGGTTCGATACATTACTTCTTAGAACTAGAAGTATGGCAGAAGTCGGGTAAGCATATTATCATGATCCTTCAGAAATTTGGGAGATGGCAAGCTAGTCCATGGCCACTTTCATGGTAACTAATCTAAAGAAGTTAAGTGTCAAGCTACTTTGGTGAGTCGTGAACCAGTGTGGCTTCAAAAGCTATTCACAGGATTGTTTGATCAGGTGCAGGAGATGACTGTGATGTTAGGGCAAAGCACATCGAGATCATGGTACCTCCACATCTGGGACATGGTACAAAAGGGAACAGTGAGGCTCCAATTATTTTCTACAGACGAGCAGGATGCTAACATTCTCACAAAGCCTGTCTCAAGGTGAAGTTTGTATACTTCAGGAGCAAGTTTAGATTAGTTGAGAATGCTTCCCTCAGTCAGAGGGAGTGTTAATATTGCAGCATCAAGGGGTAGACATTCTTCCTAGGTCAGGATATAGACAGGTCAAAGCATTGACCATGGACCACAAAATGTGGCTAGGGAGAATGGTCTAGAGAGAATCAAGGCCCGAAGTGCTCCCCTGGTGGGCAAGTGAGAGCCTCTAGTAGCAGGAAAGAGATTTATCATTCAATTAGCATGTAGGAATGGTAATAGCCCATTGTTTCACCATAGGTCATAGGTGTTGACCAAGTTCTAAGTGATGACATGGATAATTGGTGAACTGCTCCAAATGATGACTTGTTGAGCATGACGCTGATGCAAGATGCTTTATACAGGTAATGGATTGACACATCAACATAGCTAGCTCATTCAACCTTTAGAGATTTTTTTTCAAAATTTGGATAGTCATTATGAATACCTCCTTAACTAAGAGGGAGTGTTGAATTTTTGTAGCTATGGTTGGTCTTCATAAATAATGTTTTAGCCTTTCATATATATGTAATAATAAATACATGACATGTTTTTCATGTTGGCTTCAAAATGAGGGAATTTTGAATTTTTGCCTCCAAACATAAGGTTAGCGTCAAGTCGGCCCCAGTGAAGGTACACACCAATTCAACCTCCCAGGATCACTATATATGCCATTTGACTTCCTCCTCTTGGACAATTCGGATCTCACAAGACAAGATATCTTCTATTCATCTAAGCGAAGGAGACAACACGCAGAAAGCCGAGTTTCCGAAGCAGGCGTAGAAGGTCAAGTTTCTGAAGCAGACATAGAAAGCCAAGTTTTTGAAGCAAACACAAAAAGCTGAGTTTCTGAAGCAAAAGCAGAAGGTCGAGTTTCTGGGCAGATCGAAGTTTTGGGAAGACAATTTGATGCGGTTTGACCTGGATTTTGCTATTGGTCAAGTTGACTTTATTTTGATTATAAGGATCAAATCGTATCTCTTGTTGAAGTGAATAATTTCTTTAAGAAAGAGTTGCTGGGTTTTTCCCAGTGTAAAATACTTGTGTCTTTTGTTTAATACTAAGGTGTGTAAATCCGGATGAAGCCCAAACCTTGATTAAGGAATTCCATCAAAGACTAAGTAGTGGCCATCACGTAGTTAAGACAACTACACATCCATATTCATCAATATTTATAAGTCTTTAACCTTGACAATTTGCATTTATGTTGAGGAAGATGTCAAGGATTTCTGAAGTGTTTGAGATAATAGATTATATCTTCATACCATTTAATACTCTCCAACTCTCGAGTGATGGCAATAATTAAGGAACAAAATACATTTTTAATCTTGAGGGTTTTATCATTTTCTTTAGCCATGAGTTTAGCAAGTCCTTGACCCTTAATCACTTTAGTGAGCTTAATCTTGAGAACATACCCTTGAATATTTGCTACCCACTTTCCTCTTGTTCCTAGGAAATTCTGTTGTCATAAGATCTCCTTGACTATAGGATGAGGAACAAATGCCATTATCCTCGAATAGACCACATGGGTATGAAAGTGCTTTAGTGATTTGACTAATGCATACGCTTGCTTTTCTATCATAGCATGATTAAGCTCAACATCCCTAAGCATCTTGATCATGAATGTTATGGCTTGTTCATATCCTTTATCATTCATTTGAAGGAGGACTCCAACTATGGTGTCATTTGAAGCAAATCAAAATATGATGAACTCCTTATTGTTATTGGGACTCACCATGCCTGGAGTGTGGGAAAGTGGCATCCTTCTTTAACAACTTGTTTATAGGTTTTGTAATTTTTGCAATATTAGGGATAAACATCCTAGTGAAATTGACTTTATTGGAGAATTATTGGAGCTCCTTCACATCCCTTGGTTGCTAAATTTGTTGAATGGCTCGAACTATCTTAGGGTCCACTCTAACTCCTCCTTTTGACACTATATGACCTAAAAATTTTCCTTTGGTAATACCCGACATTGTCTTCTTGGGATTTAATGAGATCCCATATCTTTTGCATGTCCCAAATGCCTTATTTAAATGACTTACCTGATCCTTGTGGTTCTTTGAGAATACAATGAGGTCATCCTAATAGACCTCCATGATCTCTTGGTGATGTCTCGAAATGCAGAGTCCATTTCCCACTGGAATGTTGCACCACGTTCTACAACCTAAAAGACATTCTAATACTAAGACTTGCCCTCATTTACTAAGACTTGATTTTAACCAGAGAAACCATCGAGGAAAGACATCATCTCAGATCTTGTAATTTGTTGCAACAACATTTCCATGTTGGGAATGTTACCTACCAAAATGTGGGTAAACCCATAGGAGAAAACGTTTGTCCTTCATTGGCTAGCTAGCCATCTAGCATCCCTAGATCATGCAATATATGATGATGCCATATTCATTTTCCATTTGCATCAGTTAGACACCTCTCATTATCCCACATTCCTCTTGAAGGAAGGTGGGTCATCATTCGGCAGCTACTTTAACCATTTTGCAATCATGTGATTTTGCTTAATGTTTTGGGAATTTTAACATGGATTAAGGGGTGGTTTGGATGATTGACTAATTTTGACTATAAACCTGTTCTCTCACCTCACCAAGGAGCTTAGCTTTTGACCCTAGTCTAGTGGGACCTCCTCTGAGGCCTTAGGGTTTTAGGAGGGTCACTACTTGGGAAACTCGGATTAAAGTTGTGTCCATAACTTTTTCAGACTTACCACTCTCCACCATTCCCCAAATTTCATATCCATCCTTCCAGTTTATTGTCATTGGTTCATTGGGATTGTCACCCTTATATCCTTAGCCTTGAATTTGGGTCGAAAACTATTCCTTGGGGGTTGATGTAGCTAAAATAAAGGTAAAAACATAATATGGCGATAATGAAAGAAGTTGACTCTCCATTAAGGGGTAAATAAACGCTTTATCATTAAAAGCAATCTTGGACACCTAAGTTATGCTCCCTATTAAAGCATTATCGAAAGGAAATAAAGCACACACTAGAAGGGTGGAAAAGGAAGACCAAGGAAAGGGGTAATTCATGTGTCCACTATTTCTCCCTCCATACATCTATATACTCAGAATGATGGACCTCCATCAACTGGTCCTCCTATGATAAAATCTAGTGGGCTTTGGAGAGAGAAACCCTCCAAGACAAAAGCTAGACAAAATGCTAACAATGGGGTAGAGGCCCAATGTCACCTCAGCCAAAACCCCCTTCTCTTTGCGAACTTTCACCGATGGGAGGAGTCCCGATAGGAAGGAATCACTTAAAATGGATATGCAAATGATAAGATACAAAGTGACCCTACTAAAGCTCATTCAAAGAGAGACACACTAAAGGTACTAGGCTTCAAAGAAGAAAAACACTTTCAAAGAAAAGCCCTAGAAAAGAAGGCTCAAGACTTAGGGTTTTGAGATTTTTCGATGGTGATAGGTATTCACAAGGTCAAGGCCCAAGAGAAAGGGTTTCTTACCATGATATTCAACTAAGCTAAGTCTCATGAAACCCTCAAGAAAGTCCTCAAATTGAGAGGAAAATAAACTAGGGTTTCCCTCTTAGAGCAACATCTAGGCCAAGAGATTTTATGGAAGAAATTTGAGTGGATGCCCACCAAATTGATAGGTTAGGTAGCCTAGAACTATCTCTTGAAGTTTAGGCTTTCAAATCACCTAAAATCCTCCTCCCTAAAATTCCATTGCAAGCCCTAGATTTTCACCCTAGCCTTAAAAGGGTCGATTTTAAGGAGATAAAATTATTAATAAAATTTTGAGATGATCACCAAAGGCTTGGACTAGTGCCTTGTCCTTTGGGCATATGGAGTAAAGGATTGTCTAGATAAGCCTAATTTGTTGCTAAGGAGGCCGAAACTTGATGCCATAGGTATCAATATTACAACATTTACCCACTCAATGATATATGGATTTTGATGGAGAATTATAATAATTCCTCCACTAGGAAAATTCATTACATGTTATATAATGAGTAGCAGATGTAGTTCTCAATTGGATAATCTTCAAAATTTATTTTCAACAAATTAGGGCATAATCAAGTATAATCTAGGAGCAACAATTCTAGACATTAGATAGATCAAAATAATAACCTTCAACAATAGGCACTTACAAGATAACATGTAGTATATCCATCCATTAACCAAAGAAATAGCTCCAAAGACAATCCAAAATAGCTTTCAATCATCAAAATGCGTTCCAAGAATCTCCAATAGCCACAAAGAAGGAAGTGCGAGTTCGTCTTAGAGGTTCGAATTCTCCAAGTGATCATGATGAGAGAATGAAATGATCTCTCTCCATTTTAGACATGTTCAATGATCTCTAATTTTAGCCTAAAGCCCCTCAAGTCATAAATAATGGTCTAATACTAGGTGAGGTTACAAGGCAACCCCATAGCCAATGAAAAACATAACAATTAACCCACAAAAGAGGCCGAATGTTGACGTCATGCATGTGTAGGCCCTTTTAGGGCATGCATTGGGCTCCTCTGGAGTCAAGTTTGTAAAGGGTTCCATAAATCATGATCTAGGGGTTGGCCCCTAAATATCCATGCAAATCATCTTGTGGACCCCAATTTTGTGTTTAGGGCACAAATGGGTCTCATGGGTATCGTGGTGATAGAATAGCCTACTTCTGCTCCAACGTTGAGGGCTTTGAGAATGGTTCTATCCCTCCCATGTCTCAAGGGGTGAGGCAAACCTCATATGGGCCTCAGATCAACTACCAAACCACGTGATCGCAGCTAAGCTGGTTGGGTCATGCTAGTCCAAGTGCATCATCTCATGAATAATGCGGGGCAAAGTGCAGACTGCTGGGGCTGCTGTAGGTGCCCATGGAGTGGAATGATGCTCTGAAAGTAGTAGGAGTACTGTGGCTTTCAACACTTCACCTATAGGGTGTCATATGCTCCTCTAGTGGACTTGGGCCCTAGTTAAGTTGCCCAACCCATGATGAAAACCACTTGCCAATCACATAGAATGTTTAGTGTTGCATATTCACCATCAGGTACAATAATCATTAGTGCATCTAAGTGAACCAAGCTTGTTAGTCAAGGGAAAATTGACACTTCATACAAGGCTTCCCTTCCAAATTTAGGGCTTTGATCACGTAATAATGTTACCTCCCTAGGTAGGAGTTGTTAGTTTTGTAACACTGGACAAGTGTTCTAGTCTCGACTTTGGTCAGAGAGGCTAAGAAAGACTAGATCTCCAAAACCCAAAAAAGTTACAAAAGAAAACACCTAGAGATGGCTCAATTAAGTTAATTGATCAATAATTAAATATTTCCTAAGTCTAACTTAGGAAAAGTGATTGTTGGGGCCTACTTTTGTCTCTTTTTGGACACCCTATCTTGCTACCTTTTATAATAACCTGTTCCATTTTGACACCTTTTGACACCTCAAAAGCTATCCTATCCTTGTCAAATGGTTCCAGTTAATGAATGGAGGTAAAGTTACAATTTGGCCTACTTTCATATGTCTTTGGTTAGTCTAGATAGATGTTAAGTGTGCTTATATTCTTTTGACTAAATTTGGTTGTAACTGTACGAGGAATCTTAAGCATGAGGATAGGAACTTGATGGCATTGGCAGGTTACAATGGAGGATCAATATTTAAGTTCGCGTTGCACCTGGCAGCTATTTGGTACTTAGTTCTGCACTTAATTCAGTACCATGTTCCAGAATTTGGTACCAGTTTGTTGGCATTATGATAAAGGTGTTGTCCTTGATGGGAACTCACTCAGATGAAAGATCACAATACAATAGGCTAACAACAAAGAATTGCAGATTAGACTACACAGAATGAAGAAAGAGAGGTATACGCAGGTTCACCTTGACCAAGCTGCATATACATGCAGGTTCACTGTATACAAGTCGCGTATACGTACACACGCACTTTCACAGAAGGAAAAGCGTGTATACCTTGGAAAACTAAGTTTTTGGTCTGAAGTATTTGGCCCATGGTATTTTGATCCATGGTATTGGTCCAAGGTATTTGGTTCGAGGTATCGACCCTAGATATTTGGTCCAAGGTATTGGTCCTAAGTGGTTTTGGTCTATGGTATTGAGAAAGGCCTAAAACTATAAAAGGAGGATAAGATCATTAGGCCGAAGGGGTGCAAGTATCGAGTATCTGATGAAGTGTGAGATCTAGTATGCAGGTTATTGGGTTATGGTGCATTGCTGGATTTGAACCAAGGATGAAACTTAGCGGATGATGAGGGACTAGATCTAATGATGGATCGGGATCTTAAGGCGTAAAATGAACTATCATTATGTGTTTTTGCTCATGTATATTCTAGCTCTGAATACTGACGCATATATTATTCTGTAAATGATATGATCTGGGTGTAATTGAAGTCTAGAATAGTTGCAGAATTCTGAATTAATATTTGCAAATGTATACGTTGGTTGGCTTTGAGAAAAGTGCGTATACACGCAGGTTCGACACATGGAAGTAGCGTAAACCTTATAAAATATGTTTTAGTTGCTTTTGTTTGCTGTTGCAGAGTTCTGGGTTCTGGTGACTATATTCTAGTGAAAATATTCTAAATGATCAGATTGATGGGTTGTCAAAGTGATTGATTGATTCGGTTGTGGTTGGTTCAAAACAGTGATTGGTTTATGCAGATGTATTTGATGATTGAATTACAATTATGATGTTGTTGATGGATCCAGTCTGAAAATTTATGAAACGTGGTCCCTGGAGGAAGAGAGAAGGTCGTAGCCTTCTGTAGGTCGTCGCCTATGTACCAGCAAACATATCGGCTAGTACAAGAGCTAGGGGGTTGTAGCTCCCTTCCAGTAGTAGCTAGAAAACGAGAGAAGGTTGCAGCCTTCTGTAGGTAGAACCCTGCGTACTGGTATAAGTCTGCACCAGTACAAAATTGTAAACAGGTTTTTGTTATTATTAAAAGAAGATAAAGACGACAACAATAGGTGGTTTTTACCCACATTGGGTTTCCACCTTATATCTTGGTGTTTATGTGTGATGCTTATTTGTAATGCTTTATTCTGCTTTTACTGCACTGTCTAATTAATATGTGACATACTAGTTAAAGTTCAATGCATGATAAATTGGGTAAATCAAAAGTTTTCTGCATATACGCTGGTTGCTTTAATAATAGTCGCGTGTACATGCTGGTTCACTTAGCTAAAGTAGCGTATACAAATCTGCCTATGGAAATGAAATATTATTGAGTTACAAATATTGATTCACCCCCCCTCTCAGTTTTATTTCCAACAATTGGTGTCAGAGCAGGTCCTTCAGAAGAAGCTTGATCACTTGAAGGAAGATCCATCATCATGAGTAATCAAGAAAGCGGGGGATCCATTAGACTGCCAATCTTTGATGGGAGCAACTTTGTTTATTGGAAGATAAGAACCATAACCTATCTTCAATCACTTGGAACAAATGTCTGGGAAATCGTGGAAGGAGGATATACATTTCCATCAGCAATTCCTACAGATACGGCAGGTAAAAGGCAATATGAAACCAATGCCAGGGCTGTCAATACATTATTGGAAGTCTGTCACAATCGGAGTTTGTCAAAGTTATGCAGCTCAAATTAGCCAAAGAAATATGGGACAAAATCGTTTTAAGCTATGAAGGAGACTCTTAGGTAAAACGTGCTAAACTGCAAACTCTCAGAATTCAATATGAAACTCTTAAGATGCACAATGATGAAAGTATAGCTAGTTACTTCTTACGTATAGATGAGGTTGTTAATTGCATGAAGAATCTGGGTGAAGAGATAAAGGAAGTTACCTTAGTTGAGAAAATTTTAAGATCCTTGTCTGCTAAACTTGAATCAAAAGTATCTGCCATAGAAGAAAAACAGGATCTACAGACTATTACTATGATACAACTTCACGGAATCTTAACTGCCTTTGAAATGAGAAAAGGAGGCCCATCAGATATGAAAGAAGCCGCATTTAAAGCTTCAATAAAAGGAAAAGAAGAACTCAATGAATCAGGACATATTTCAGGAGAAGAAGATGAAGTAAACTTTGTCAAGAAGCTTCAACGGGGTTTCAGAGGATTTAGAGGTAAACTACCTTTCAAATGTTTTCCTTGTGGTAGAGTCGGTCATTATGCTACCAAATGTCCTCATAAAGATAAATATGATAAAGGGAAGAAACCTGCAAAATGGAATAGAAAACAAAGTGTAAGTAAAAAGAGTTACTATACTCGTGAAGATAGCGATGGATTATCAAATAGTGATGAAGATGAAAATAGTAATGACTATAGACTTCTAATGGCTTATGAAGATGATAAATTTTTGGATGCTTTTGAAGAAGATGATCTTCATGAAGAAATCTCTAAACTCAAAATCTATTTAGAAGAAAAGAATATGATTATAGATACCTTGACATATCAACTTGCTGAAAGAGAAAAACACAATGAAAAATTAGAATGTGAAATTGTGGGTCTAAGAAAGGATCTTGAGAAAACAAAATCTCTCAATCTTAGATTTGCTAAAGGATTAGAAACCTTAAATGAAATTATCAAAGTGCAGCGCTCTCCTCTGATAAAGATAGGTCTTGGATACACTGAAGAAGCACCTCAATCATAGAAGCCGTCAACCTCCACTAAAAGCTATCTTGATGCAACAAAGAACAATGAACAATATGACAATCGTCAGCAAAGGCATAAAGCAGATCACCAGGTAAATCAAGCTCAATTTGCTTCAAGGATGGACAAAAGTCACAACCAACCTCAGGTAAATCATATACAATTTGCTTCAAAGATGAATAGAGACTACAATCACTAGGTCAATAGATTCAATAATCGTAGGAACTTCTTCAATGGTCAATGTTTCTTGTGTCGTAATTTTGGACACAAAGCTGCTCAATGTGTTGCTTACAAAACCATCATGACTAGAGAAGCGTGAAATCAAAGGAATGTGACAGGGATCAAGAAAAGTTCCTATAATAACTTTTCTCTTCTTGAAAATGAAATAGAATGCTCAATTTGTAACAACTTTGGCCATGAAGAATCTGAATGCAGGTGTAAATTTCGGCAAATATCTCAAAAGGAACAAACTCCATTAAATCCCAAAATATGGAAAAAGAAAGAATCACAAACAGAAAGATGTGGTATAGCCTTGTATGCAGAAGGACAAGAAAACCAGTGGTACATCGACAGTGGATGCTCAAAACACATGACAGGTGACAAAGAAAAACTACACTCATATAATGCCTTAGAAAAGGAAAATAATGTCTCATTTGGAAATGATACTCCTACTGTCATAAAAGGTAAAGGCTCTGTTTTCTTGAAAAAAAAAGTTAAAGCTGGGAATTTTTTGTATGTTGATGGTCTAAAGCATAACTTATTGAGTGTCAGTCAAATGTGTGATCAAGGAAATGAAGTGGTGTTTCGATCAAACAGATGTGTTTTTTGTGAGCTTGATATAGGAGAAACTGTGATTAAAGGTATAAGAACTCCAAACAACTTATACATACTCAAGGGAGGACAACAACAGTGCTATCTAAGCAAAAATGATGAAAACTGGCTATGGCACAGAAGATTGGGACATCTAAGCTTTTCTCAAATAAGAAAAGCATGCAGATTCCAGGCTGTTTGTGATCTTCCAGATATCAACATTTCTGAAAATACAATATGCAAACCATGTCAATTTGGTAAGCAAACCAGATCTCACTTCATTGAAAAAAAGAGTCAGCTAGTAAGCCGCTTGAACTTGTTCATACTGATTTATGTGGATCATCAAGGAAAAAGTCACCTCGTGGAGAAGAATACTTTATATTGTTCGTTGATGATTTTTCCAAAATGTGTTGGATAGGTCTTCGAAAGCATAAAGATGAAGCATTTGAAAAGTTCAAAGCCTTCAAAGCTTTGGTTGAAAATGAATCAGATCACAAAATCAAATGCCTTAGATCTGATCGAGGAGGGGAATTTACCTCGGATGAATTTTTTGACTTCTGTGAACAACATGGAATAAAAAGGCAATTCTCCACTGTAAGGACTCCTTAGCAAAATGGAGTGGTAGAAAAAATGAACAGAACTGTTCAACAAATGGCTCGAGCTATGCTAGATGAATCTGGAACTCCTGCAACCTTCTGGGGTGAAGCTGCATTTGCCGCCATCACTATTATCAACCAAGCAAATGTTCGGGTAAACAACACTCAAACTCCACATGAACTTTGGTATTGTAAGACTCCTACTGTAAAATACTTCAAAGTTTTTGGAAGCAAATGTTACATCAAAAGGACTGATGAAAAACTTGGTAAGTTTGAACCCAGAGCAGATAAAGGTATTCTTCTTGGTTACTCTTCCCGAAGTAAAGGATATAAATGTTATAATAAAAGACTTGGGAAAATTATTGAAAGTATTGATGTTGTGGTTGATGAAGCATGCAAAATCCAAAACAGATAAAAAACGAAGATTATGACAATGAAGAAGATGAGGATTATTTTCCCACATCAAATCACACTGATTCTGAAGAAGAAACCAATGAAGCACAAGAAGAAGAGATAACGGTAAAAGAAAAGACTCTGTCCATGTATGTTCAGAAAAATCATCCAGAAACTCAAATTTTAGGGGAAAAAGAGGCAAGTGTGCAGACAAGAACTATTACAAAAGCCTCAAGCTATCTAGCATTACTATCTTCCGCCGAACCTCAAAATGTAAATGAAGCACGCAAAGATGAATATTGGGTCAAGGCCATGAATGAAGAACTTGAGCAGATTGAAAAGAATAATACTTGGGAATTAGTTCCTAGACCTCATGATAAGAATATCATAGGAACTAAATGGATATTCAAAAACAAACCGAACGAAAATGGAGAAGTTATTAGAAACAAGGCCAGACTTGTTTGTAAAGGATATGCTCAACAAGAAGGTATAGATTTTGAAGAAACTTTTGCACCTGTTGCTAGACTTGAAGCCATAAAGATGTTTCTTTCTCTTTCTAGTTTTCAGAAATTCAAAGTATACCAAATAGATGCAAAATCTGCCTTTCATAATGGAGACTTAGAAGAAGAAGTCTATATTGAACAACTAGAAGGATTCATTCTTGGAAATGATGCAAAACTTGTATGCAAACTCAGAAAGGCTCTCTATGGTCTAAAACAAGGTCTAAGGGCCTGGTATTACCGTCTTGATAAATATCTCCACCAACAGGGTTTTTCAAAGGGGTCAACAGATAACAATCTATATACAAAGATTGACATTGATAAATTGCTAATAATTGTTGTTTATGTTGATGATATCATTTTTGGTAGCAATGAAGAATCCATGAGTCAGAATTTTGCCTCAGTAATGCAGCAAGAATTTGAAATGTCCTTTCTTGGTGAGCTTACTTATTTTCTTGGTTTACAAGTTCAACAAAATAAAGATGGTATTTTTCTTTCACAACCAAATATCTCAAACAAATCTTGAAAAAGTACGGCATGGAAGATTCTAAACCAGTATGTACCCCAATGGTGACAGGATGCAGTCTCAGCGCAAATGATGAATCAACAACAGTACATCAACCAACTTACAGATCCATGATTGACAGTCTGCTTTATCTAACAGGTACCCGACCTGACATCATGCATGCAGGAGGAATAGTTGGAAGATTCCAAGCAAATCCAAAGGAATCACACCTTCAGGCAGTCAAAAGGATTTTCAAATATCTTCAAGGAACACAGAACTTTGGTTTATGGTATCCTAGAGATACAGATCTCACTATTCATGCATATACTGATGCAGATTAGGTAGGAAGTGTTGATGACAGAAAAAGCACTAGTGGTAGTGCATTCTATATGGGTTCCAGGTTAGTGTCTTGGTTCAACAAGAAACAAAGTTCAATTGCATTGTCTATAGTTGAAGCAGAATATGTGGTTGTTGCATCTTGCTGCACTCAACTACTTTGGATGATGCAAACCTAGCAAGACATTCAGATCACACGTACTCCACCCATCTCCATTCTATGTGATAATACAAGTGCCATCAGTATTTCAAAGAATCCAGTCATGCACTCCAAGACCAAGCACATACCCATCAAATATCATTTTCTACGTGAACAAGTGCTTGAACAAAAGGTCAAATTGGAGTATGTTCCCTCCAAAGAACAGGTTGCTGATATATTCATTAAACCACTGCCCAGAGAGACATTTGAATATCTTAGACAAAAGGTGGGAGTAGTTGCTGCATCATCTTGCTGTTAAATCCTATTTTTTCAGAGAAAGGTTGTTATACGCGAGTTTCATGAAGCGTAGTCGTGTACATACGCGGGTTTCTGTGGGCACAGTTGCGTATATGTTGGTTTGAAGAAAAGCAGTGGGCCACACTCATAAAAAAGGGGTTTGCTATGGTTCTGTCAATTATCTGCTCTGTTTGATGATGGTTACAATCTGCTGATAACATGTGGAAATATATTGGTCCTCATAAAGTTGTTGATAACTTGATGTATATCTGATTGATGATGATGTTTTGATATCTCTTACTGACATATGAAATGATCAGATCTGACAGTGAACAGGTGGAACAAGTTTAGGGGGAGAACATGGTTGATACTCACATATGTTGATTATCATGGTTGATGATATGGGTGTTCCTAGTGATGATATAATGAAGGTTCTTGTGGAAAGATCATGCAGTTCTTGATAATGATGTCTATGGTGTTTTCACATACATATGATAGTGTGCTACCACTTGGAGATATGACATATGCTTAGTTGATTCATAGAAGGTTATGATAAGGGAACGAAGGAAGTTGATCTTGATGAGCTCAAGAGGATGAGTTGATATATGGCGACATACTTTGACACAGGGTGATGATGATGAACATATACAGGTTGCTGGTCTGGATGCTGTTGACAGATGCTGCTGATGGTGCAGATCATATGATAGTTGCTGATGACAATCATGGTCTTGTCTTAGATATTTGGTCTCTGTTATATATGTCATGCATATCTTTTAATGTAAAGGTCATGAAACGATTGGATGGATGATGTAACGTTTCTTGTTTTTGTCATGTATAAACAATTGGTATATCCCCACTTGGTTGGGTGGATGATTCAAATTTGGTATTTCCCCACTTGGTTGGGAGATGGATGTATGTATGAGTCATTCGTGACAAGCAGGTCTGTATAGATTCATGTTATTATTTAGAATATCTTTTTGCAGACTTTGCTTGTACTCAGGGGGAGCATGGACCCGATCATGGGAGCTCAATCAGTACACTTTAGCACATCAGAGAATTCAGCATGTACTCAGGGGGAGCATGACCCTTTGCCCTTGATGTCAAAGGGAGAGAGTGGCTTGGTGATGTTGTTTCCATCAAGTCCAAAGGGGGAGATTGTTGGCATTATGATAAAGGTGTTGTCCTTGATGGCAACTCACTCAGATGAAAGATCACAGTATAGCAGGTTAACAACAAAGAATTGCAGATTAGACTACATAGAATGAAAAAAGAGAGGTATACGCAGGTTCACCTTGACCAAGCTACGTATACACGCAGGTGCACTGTATCAAAGTCGCGTATACGTACACACGCACTTTCACAGAAGGAAAAGCGCTTATACTTTGGAAAACTAAGTTTTTGGTCCGAAGTATTTGGTCCATGGTATTTTGATCCATGGTATTGGTTCAAGGTATCTGGTCCGAGGTATTGACCCTAGGTATTTGGTCCAAGGTATTGGTCCTAAGTGGTTTTGGTCCATGGTATTGAGAAAGACATAAAACTATAAAAGGAGGAGAAGATCAATAGGCCAAAGGGGTGCAAGTATCGAATATCTGATGAAGTGTGAGATCTAGTATGCAGGTTATTGGGTTATGGTGCATTGCTGGATTTGAACTAAGGATGAGCCTTAGCGGATGATGAGGGACTAGATCTAATGATGGATTGGGATCTTAAGGCGTAAAAAGAACTATCATTATGTGTTTTTGGTCATGTATATTCCAGATCTGAATACTGATGCATATATTATTCTGTAAATGATATGATC
>APFE031530893.1:183446-232306 GCA_000404065.3 Pinus taeda
AAACCAACAACACTTCTCTACAAGATACAAGATTCTAGTCTCCGGATCTCTGTGATGAGGGATCCATATATAGATGATTGTAGGGGGGTGAGTCAGCTTCTGGGTTTTTGATTAGTGTCCTCTCTTTGATAGTTCTTCATTCCACTTGGAGATTGATGATCTCTTACTCATCCCTGGGCGAATTCAGAGAGGCAAGTGTCAGAGGAGAAGTTTTTGGAAGATTCTATGATCCTCCACCTCGCAAACTGTCTCTGCCATTTGTCCATTCTCGCCCCTCGCACCCTATAGAAGGGCTTTCCAGTATGCATCGCACCCTTTACACTGAGTAGGTGATATGCATCGCACCCTTTGCACTGGACATTCTATATGGTCCAGTTTTGACTAGTTCTGAGCAGTTTTCTGTGGAGAACTTCTGGGAGATGATGTAATCAGCTGACCTTGTTCCTTTAGGGAATGAAGCAACACTTTTAGGGACTTAGGAGTCCTTAGTTTATGGACATTTATGATTGGGGTTGCAGTGCCCAAAAATGCCTATAACACTTGGCCACATTCAACAGACAAATGTACCACAAAATGCAAAATATGGCTAGGACAAACACATTTAGCACGTGGGCAGATGTCGATACATGAGCTCTACCCCATTATCATGG
The DNA here is from genome assembly GCA_000404065.3 of Pinus taeda. Lineage (NCBI taxonomy): Eukaryota > Viridiplantae > Streptophyta > Pinopsida > Pinales > Pinaceae > Pinus > Pinus taeda. The sequence continues at coordinate 184,097 of APFE031530893.1, forward strand.
GTGTGACCTTGGTTCCTATAGACCCTAGATGAGCCTCCTTTATCATTCAGGAATCGATGATTATCCCAACCCCTGGTGGGCAATGAACTGCCCTACCTTAAAGGTGATATCCACTACTATACCTTACACATCATGCTCTTATCCATTGAGCCCCAAGTAGTTAATCAAAGAAAAATCATAGAAGGAAAAAAACATATAAAGAAGGGTGGAAAAATCAAGGTCGGGGCACCTTATGCATCACGATTGCTCCCTCATGTACATTATAAACCCAAGTGTGGGCTTCCCTCTTACTAGATAGCCTTGTACCCCAACATGTGGCCTAGGGCTGCCCCTTTCATTCCCTACTCCATTCAAATCTTTATCACATGTCACCACCCTTTTAAGGATGTACCTTGGACATACTATTCTCTTTAAAGGTAGAAACCACCTAACAGGGTACTTGGTTAACCCCATTTGGAGTTTGGAGACATTAGTACATGCCAAAGCCCACTATGGAAGGGCATGCCATTATGAAGTGCCCACCTGTTGTCCATGGTTTGTAAGCTCTTTAACTTGATTTCCTAAATGACTTCTTGTATTGGAAGGCTAGGGGACTCACTGGATCTTATGCAGGATTGCAAATGGTCTCCATTTTGGGTTTGGTCTCCCTATACGGGGTCCTAACCCCCTAGAGGACTACATTGGCACATGTAAGGTGTGTGTAGAGAGCCATGGGCCTCCATAGCAGTGGACAATGCTCCATGGATCTCCAAAGATGTTCGAAGATTGCTTACGATTCACCTATTGGATGAAAAAGATGCACTTGGTTCACCATGCCTAGCCGATCCCACAGTTGTACCATGCACTTGACAGATGACCCAACACTTGTATGCTGATGTGGCATCGCTTACACCATCATTTGAGCCCTAATAGATGGTCTACAAGTATATTTGATCTACTTGGAAAACCATGAGGTTACTTGTGTGCCCTCACACCCATTGGGAGCACCACAAATTTATTATTTAGAGAACAAGGGGTGAACCCCCTTGTCCACTACTTTTGGGAGTTCTATTCATCGTTGTGGCACTTATGGACTTCATCAGGCTTCTTAAAAAGCCCAACGACATGTATTATTGATCATTCAAGCTCTTGAGAGGCTTATTTTTCTGTTTATGATCTAGTTTGGTGGGCTTGTCACCAAAAGATTACTTGTTTTGCACATTATTTTATCCTAGGGGCTAATGTAGGCCCAAATAGCTAAATCAAACTCATTAGAAATGTATAAATATAAGTGATGAGGATTCATTTTCGCATCATCACTTGGATTTGGAACTCGTATCACTTTAGACATTTTCGCTATCCTTTTTAGAGGACGAATTTTTGGAGCATGGAATGAATTTTGATGTTTGAATTATTTTCTCATGTCTTGGAGCTTCTTGAATGTAAAATTTTGGATGGCTGGATATATTCTTATACATGTAAGTACAATTTAATGCTATTATTTCTTTCTATTTTTGTCACATACATTGTTGTCGGGATTTCGCTATACTAGGGCTTATTTGTTGCATCTCTCTATGCAAAGTTGTGGAAATTTTGTTTCTGGATAGTGAATGCTTTATGTATGGTCCATGTATAATGAAAGAATGTATCATTAAGCTTCTCTTCATTCTTGAAGTAAGAAGAAGTCATCTTGATCAAGTCAAACAAATTTCAGCAGCAAGTAAGATCTTCAAACAAGCAGCAAGTAATATTTCAACAGCAAGATCTTCAAAGGAGCAACAAGGAAGATTTCAACAGCAAGATCTCTTTGAAGTAAAATTTTTGCAAAGGAGTGATAGATCTTATCTTCTTGGGTAACAAATTTCAGCAGCAAGTAAGATCTCTTTGTATTAAAATTTCTGCAAAGGAGTGATAGCTCTTATCTTCTTGGGCTTGTCTTCACCGAAGCTTTGATACCATGTTGAAATTCTGATGTTCTATCCTGAAACAATTGCTTATTCCAAAAGACTTTTTCTGCTGCAATATTAGTTAAGCAATTGTATATAGAACATAAACCAAATACACAATAGAAGACATCCAAGAACAATATGAGACACAACGAATTTAGGTCCAATGACCAGGGAAAAACCCTCAAGGGGAAAACCCAACCAGATTCTTCTTTTATTAGATATCAATTGTTCAGCAGAGATACATAGTACAATGAGAGATTAAGAGAATGAGTAAGTTCACCCAAATCTAAACAAGCTATAGCATGAAGATCACTGGTAGTAGCAACAAATGCAAACATTGAATCAACCTTCCCTTCAACTGAATCAAAGCTGAAACACTGAAGCACTAAATCAACCTTGGCTCACCAAGTTTTGCTCTTACTCTCCAAGTCTCTCTCTCTCACAATTTTCTTTAAGTCTCTCCAAATCTCTCTCTCAAGTTCGAATTCTTCTTTCACGATGCATAAGTAATAGTATTCAGGTGAAAAGACACGAGACACATGTATAGGAGAAGCAACGAATTCTTGTGATAAAGGAGAAGCAATATGCATGCCTTGAGGAAGAGTAACATATGCCATTTAGGGGAGTGTAACTCATGCCATTAAGGAGAGAAATGCATGCCTTAGTAAATTATGCCATTAAGGAGAGGTACACATACCTTAGTAATTTATGCCATTAAGAAAAGGCATGCATGCCTTAGTAACTTATTCCATTAAGAGAACACTGCACGCCTTAGTTAAAGAGAGTGTAACATATGCATTAAAGGGAGCATAACATGAATCTTTTATGACATGGCTTTAAAGAGTGTAAGAGTAATATGTTGTGTCTTTAATGACTGCATAAGAGAGGGTGTAATGTATCATTAAGAGAGAGAGAAAGAGAGAGAGAGAGAGTTATGTAGTGCCATGTGAGTCATCAAGGAGAGATGTGTGAAGTGATTGAGGTGATGAAGGTAAGGTAACTTGTAATTCCTTTTAATAATAATATCATATTATCATAAAGGATAATAATAATAATATTGATGATTAAGTCGAGATTGAATTATTAGGATTGATTAATGATAAGTTCAGTGATTTTCCTTTAACTATACTTTATTATCAATTGATGCAAGGTGATTTACTATTTTTGCAAAGTCATACTTGAGATGCTAGACATGACTTTCTATTTTAGAAATTCACTCTAGAATTGTTAGAAATGAGATTTTATTTAAGGAAATTCATCCTTGAGCTGCCAATTTTCAACAATGCCTCTCAGCTAGGGAGGAATTTCTTTCTGCAACAAAGATCTTTGCTTTCTATGCTCTGGGATAATGATGTCTCAATCTAATGAAGAAGAATCATCATAAGGGCGATTCATCTATCACCCTATATCCACTGATCTTCCCACCTTGACACAAACTTGGGGGGATTACCACTTGTCAACACATGACAAGGATCATGCACAACCAAGCTTTACCGTAAGAGTCAAGTGGTAGAATACCTACATCCACAGACTTTGGTGGGATTACCACTTGTCAACACATGACAAGGATCGCACACAACCAAGTCTCATCTCTGTTTGGGGGGATTACCACTTGTCAACACATGACAAGGATCATGCACAACCAAGCTTTACCACACCCATTGGCCATATGGGTGGCAATCCCAACAAGCCCAGCTTGTGGGTAGGTTGCATATTAGGGTATACACTTGGCAAGTCCCAGACTAGATGGTAGGGGGGATTACCCTTGACAACACATGACAAGGATTGTGCACAACCTACAGTCAAGAGTTCCCTCAACCCCAAGAGCTCTCCTTGCTCCATTCCCAACTTGTGAGCTCAAACAAGAGGGAAGAGCATAGCTTAGTGTTCTCGATCATCCATGACCGCCCCCACCAGGAAGGGTCACATTCGTTAGTCCAAGTTGCTCTTTGAATATCAAGAAATTCCCTTTTTGGCAAAGGCTTGGTAAGTATGTCAGCTACTATCTGATAATTAGTTACAATATGATGGAGTCTCACTGCTCCTCTCTGCACCATATCCCTGATATAGTGATATTTAATCTCAATGTGCTTGGACTTGTCATGGAATGTGGGATCTTTTGGAAGTCGAATCCCACTCTTATTGTCACAGTATATTATTGTCATATCTAGTACATGTTCAAATAGCTCTCCAAAGAGCTTCCTCAGCGATACTGCCTCACAGCTTGCCATGTTAGCAGCAATGTACTTGGCTTCAGCCGTGCTAAGATATATTTGTTGGTTATTGAAGATAAAACCTCTGTTTACAGTGTTTTAGATAGCAGAAATAAAGTTACCACTTAGACAAAAAGATGGAAAACTCGCTTTTCATTGTTGTACATTAATCTATAAATACACCCAAAACACTAACAAAATATGAATCCTAACAGGTCCAGCCAACCCAAATGCTTGGACTGCCTGGACTTGGATTTATCGACTTGTACATTCCATGGCTATTTATAATGTGTTCGCAATGATTATCTTAATGATCACACATGTCTTATTGTTAAAAGTTAAAACAATATATCCCATAAGTTTCTTGATCTTTTTTCGTTTCCCCCTTTTTATAAAACACATCTTTTATTGCAGTGCTCTTTAAAATGTTTACATCATGTGAAAGTTAAAGATAAAATTATGAACAGATGATATTTCGATCATAATGTATAGGCTAAAAGAATATGTTTGGTGCTTTCGAGAAACTAATATTTACCTCTATAATTAGCACTATTTTTCTTCTATGAATATCTAGTACTCATGGATTTCACAGTAATGTTATCTACTTGCCTTTTTTATATGGTTCCTCTTGAATATTCTAGTTGAGGATGTAGTACACGTATGTGTAGCTCCAGTGTTTACAAGTTTCCAAGTTTCAGAGAAAGTTTTGATTGTGATAAATGATTTCCATCAGTATTTTATGTAGTAATTAAAATTGGCTTTGTAACTGCAGGGCTTGTGAAATATGTAGAACAGACAATCAAGTTAGAGCACAAGGTTTCGCCCATGAAACCAATCTATCTTGTCGGAGATTCCCTTGGAGGATGTCTTGCATTAGCTGTTGCAGCTCGTAACCCCACAATTGACCTGGTCTTAATATTGTCTAATCCAGGTCAGTTGAAGAATAACATAAATTGGAAATAATTCTCAGATTTTCCAAGCTATGTGAAGCCCAAATTACGTATGATAACTAGATCCTTGTTAGTATTGATCAACATGTGTTGTGAATTCATTAGAATAGTGTTTTTTGTCTGCACGTCATGTTTAAAAGACTACTAAATATATATATATATGTGTGTGTGTGTGTGTGTGTGTGTTTTTTCCATCAGCGACATCATTCAACAAATCGCAGCTACAACCGATCTTACCTCTATTGGAAGTTATGCCTGCCGAATTCCATATGACTGTTCCTTACCTTCTCAGCTTTATCATGGGTATGTAATTGAAATCACAAGGTAGAATTTAGATTATTAGATAAGAAAGCTCAGTGTTTCAAGGATTAAACAGAGAATAAAATCTGCAATTATTTTTTACAAATTTCAAATATGCACATAACCACGGTTCTAGCTGAAGTTGGAGAAGAAACAGAAGTGGCATACAACCTTCACTGAATTCCAAGTGAATGTAATCTCTTTGTTGTACAAAGGTCTTCTCATTTAACTGGCAATTCCATACAATCTCTATCATTCGTATTGTCTTGAGAAATATTCCTTCAGTAGGTAAGTCTGGTAATGAACGTACCATCATCCTAACCTCTCGTTATGCTAGCAATCCAATATCATAGAACATGTCTTGCATAGGTTCATTTTACATTGTGTCAAGCCCTAGTTGAAAGACAGTTATTATTTTCAGCGTCACCTATCTAAAAATTATTATAATTACATTCCAGAAGCACATATTTACCGCCCTCTATAATGATGGTTTATTTAAGAAAAGTATGAATCAGAATAGTTGTCATCTTCAATGATGACATGGTTGATCCTCCTCGAGTCATCTCACTTTCATGGCCAGATTGTATCTAGAAATGAATAAGTATGGCTGATTATTGGCTGATCTCTTGTTAGATTCTTTGTTATGAATTGGGAAGTAGCAGTTGTTCATAATTATGAAAACTTACAAGTTGGAGAGTACTTCAGGCATGGGTTTGTCAACCGTCAAGATTTATTCTCATCTCAATAGGAACAATCAATGGCTTTTGTTTTTACTTGTCTTGGGTTCAAATGAAAACTGAGGAATGGAATCATAAATAAGTGTTCAGGAGTTTTTGTTAAATCACAAGTCGCAAGATCATAAGGTCATTGTGTGAGATTTCTTTGTTGTAGACTAGTCATTATTGAGCACCATTCTGAGTTTTTCAATCAATGCCAAATGATAATGCTTACATTGGTAGGAAGAATGATCTCTCTCTCTCTCTCTCTCTATATATATATATATATATCTAGAGAGAGAGAGAGAGAGAGAGAGATTTAAAAAATTTAGTGTTGCATATACTTCTCTATAAAGCCACTAAGTTCATCATGGTACAAATAATTAATTCACCTGAACAAAAAGGGTAGTAGGAAAATCCCACCCTAAAAAGGCCAAAAAGATAAGCATATTAGCGGCAAGCACACACAACAATAAAGAGGGAGTAGTTACCCTTCATTTCGGCAGGGGTACATACATTTTTTCACTTTGCATTATCACCATTTTTAGCCCAAAGAGGTGAGACCTTCTAAAAAACATGTGATTCTTTGTATTTAGGTGTCTTAGGCCTTATGATGATTGGCCATGGCCACCTTTGGGTTACATTCCTAGTTCCTTTCATCCTGGATAGGATTGGAGGACTTTGGATGGATCTTGTTACTAATCATTTTAGCAAGGTTGTTAAGGTCCTGGGAGCCTTGCTTGATGGACACACATAGGGCAAGGACCCACTACAATATTCCAAATGGAAAAATACTGTAGATAACATAAGCAATGAACTAGCTATAGCTACGAAATTTAGAAATGCACAACCTACACATTTGAACATGGAAATATGAGCAAAACTCTGAGTCATTGTATTAATTTTGATAAAATGAGTACAATAAATGAAATCAGAGGAACCTGGGCTTGATACTTCAAGCTATGGCAAGAACCTAGGTGTGACTACAATGCTCAAATACTAGAACGATACCCCATGAAGAACTGCGCAAGCCTAGGAAGAACTGTCGAATGTTGCTGGAAGAAAACTGGAGGAACTACTCTGAAGAGTGCCTGGAATGAGCTGAAACTCTAATGGTGGCCTCCTCACTAGATGCCCCACAAGACCCAGAAATATGTCACGAACCGAAGTGGTAGAAATGGTCCCAGGGTGAACTGCGCCCTCCTCCAACAATTTCTATTGCTGTCTGTTGGATGGAACTAGGAATTCTGCACTCAGAAGTTCTCAAAGAATTCTTTAAAATTAATCCTAGCCTCGTCTCACCAAACCCACAAAATCCCATAAAGGGTTTGGGCTAGATCCACAAGTCACTGTATGAAACTTTCAATCTATTGCAACAACTGGAAATTATTCTTCTAATTGGTTAATTATTAAGTGGTTTATTTGTTATGACAAATAACGAATAAAATCAAAACTGTAATTTTCACCATAAAAAGCTTACGGAAAATAAAATGTTGGAAACTAAGAAATAATGTGCACACACACAAAAGTTTGATGCAGTTATTTTTGGACAATTGTCCTAAAAAAAACCCAATGCGGGAAAATGGGTGGAGCAAATGAGGGTTTTATTATTATGCAACAGTGAAATTCTAAGTACAATAAATGGATGCCAATCTGACGATCCTCTCTGAGAGAAATATTGGCAAAATCAATGAGGGAATTTTACCCTCCATAAGTGTTACACAACATTTTGTCACTATCCTTGTACTCCCCGTTCTTTGATCCCGAAGGACCTCTACAGTGAACCCCGCATGCTTTGCCTTCATGGAGAAACTCCCATTATGTTCCTAGATCATTTCCCTTTTGCACCATTTCCTTTGAAACTTCTATTTTGCGTAGTTTACAAGGCCGGCGCTAATGACCTTTGTCTCCCCCGCGTTGATGTGTAGAGATTAGCACTATTCCCCGCGCTAACTGGTGTGACTGAGTTGTGTTCTAGTCGCGTCGGTCCTGTTATGGAAAGTTTTTTAAATTAGAGCCGAAGCTTCCAACTCTAGAAGCTCTGTAACGGAAGTCCGGTAAATGGTTTGGCCGGATGGGGTCGACGATGACAGTTTGGGCTCATTTCCTTATAATGATGGAACTACCTGAAGGGATAAGTCCTTCTCCCATGAGAAGAGGATCCATCTCCCATCCATATGTCTTATATAAACCTCCCTTCTTCAAACTAGTCACAGTTAGAGTGTTGGTTGAGTGTGAGTATACTATTTTGATTTGACAAGCAAGCTATTACTAGTTGAAGCCATCTAGTTGTGTGACGGAGAAGTGTGTTTGGTTTGGAGTGAAGTCTAAAGGGAAGAGCCTTTAAACTATTGCTGTTTGAAGCCATCATAGAATGCTAGCAGAAGTGTTTGGGAACCCAGTCTTGTCAGAAGTGTTCTGTTTCCTTTCTCTTGTCTACTGGCCTAAGTTTAAAATTCATAGTAGTAGATCTGGTCCCTGTTTTGAGTTTTTTATTATTTTTCCTTAGTTACCTCGGCCAGTGCGTTTAATCCGTTGATAGTCGCACCGACCAGTGCAAATTCTGAGGAACAGTCGCGCCGACCAACCTCTGGTGCTTGTTGTCAGTTAGGCAGTTGCGCCAATGCCTGTAAGTGAAGATTAGGGCTTGACCCCAATCTTGGCCAGTGTGTTTTGCTCTTGTGTTTTTGACCCTGTAGATCCTTTTGGACCATTTTCTCCCTAACTAGAGAGCTTCATTTAGCTTGCTTTGTGTGCTTGCTAGGTTTATCCCACACTCTGATGTGTTAAGTCTGGTCCTGTGTGAAGTTCTTTTTTGTTTTTTCTTTGAATCCCTCAATCAGTGCTAGTTGTCAGTTAGGCAGTCGCGTCGATCAGGCCATTAGCGCTAGTTGTAGTATTGGTCAGTTGTGTCGGTCGTGCCTATCGGCGCTAGTCGTCAGTTAGGTAGTCACACTGATCTCAGGGGTAAGAAAAAAATCAGAATTTCTCCCATTCTAGTGCCAGTGTGTCTTGACCCTCAGACTCTTTTCTTCCACTTCAGGTGACTAGGATGCTTTGTTTGCTTTATTTTCAATTGAATGAGTGAAAGAGTCTTGTTTGTTCTCTTATTTCGAGTGTTTCTTTTCTCTTTCCAAGCATAGATTACATTGCTTGGTTTGTCAATTGAAGCATTCATGTGTTTGGTTTGTTCGATTCAAAGAAGAAGTTGCTTTTAGTTTCATTTATCATGCTTTGGATTTAATTGATGCTTGTTTGTTCGGAATTGTGAAAATTTTCATTAAAGTGCTTTATGTGAAAGATTCATTTTGCATTTTATGAAAAGGAGAACATCATTCTAGTTTACTTAAGCGAAAATATTGAATTAGTAGTGTTATTGAGAAGCTAGATTTGCATCATCATAAGCATTGGAAATGAAATGAAACTTCTTATGTTGTTATAGGAAGATTAAGTGCATTTAGGAGATTTATTAGTGAAAGATTTCATTCTCTGATTGTTGCATTAGTTTTGTGTTCTCTATCTCTCAATTAATGATAACTTTCATCGAAGACAAAGATCTCTTTTCTCATATAGCTGCATATAGGAGTTTTTAGATGACAACAGTAGGGCCTTGTAATTGAAAACTAATTCAAGATCAACCGTTAAAATTTATTGAATTAACCTAAGGAAGCATTGAAACTTAACGCTCACATTTAGTGGTCTAAGCTAGAGACATGTTCCGGTGTCTTTAAACCCAGCAGCTGTCATTCGCTTCGGCATTAAACAACGCTAGTACGGATTTGTGTTCCCCGTATCATCGAGTATATAGCGGGAGACCCCATTAGGTTGCAATCCTTTTATCCTTAGGAAGCTAGGTTGGCTGCCTTGCAAACGTGATACACCGAACACAACATTCGTGGAGATTGCCTGCTTGTACTTCTTGGTTTGCTGGGAGGTATTCCGCAGTTCACGATTGCTTGGTAATCCTATTTACCTAGATCGTCCAGAGCAGTCATTTGATCTTTTTGACACATGAAATGTAAAATATTGTTTAAGCACTTGTCCTCTCGAGCTCGTTTCCAATCGAAAGCGATAGAGTCACCTTTCGTCCTTTTCTTGACTCTTAAAATATGAAAAGGCAAAGTTTTATTTCAGTGTCTTAAAATTAACTGCCCAAGAAATATTCCTAGTTAAAGTTATCTTCCTTAGTGATTCTTTAGGGTCGATTCCAATGGCAACATATCTGAGTTCACCAGTCAAGGGTTCCCCTCAGATGGGAATCCTGGTCCTTTTCCTTCTTTTGGAAATGGTGGTGCTCCTTATATGGCAACGCTGTCCCTTCCTAGGTTAACCATTGGTCAACCTGTCTGGTTGTTTTCAACCTCGGTGGTCCTGAGTGTCCCAATCCTTGTCCAAACATCTCCTTCATTTGAATCACGTCATGGTGATTCTAAGGTTGACCTCTCGCCTTCTTCCCCAATTTCTTCACCCTCCTCTTCTACTTCGCCTGGTGAAAGTTTCAACTTTGGTAACTAGGAGGCTAAGAAGAAGAAGACGAAGAAGAAGAAGTCAGATAAGCGAAAGGCTAACCATGCAACTATTGTTCCAAATGCACCTCCCATAGACAAACCTTCCGATCCTCCACGGAAGGTCAGATTCCCTTGCAGGCTGTGTAAGGGTGACCATCTCCTTCGAGATTATCCTGGCATCCCCAGAGTCTTAGAGGCATGGTCTCAAAATTTGGATCGACCATCCCCATCGACCTCTGGAGATCATGTCGTTGCTGCACCCTCGGCTAGTGATGGTAAGAAGAAAGGGAAGATTAGATTCCCCTATAGGTTATGTGAAGGAGAGCATCTTCTTCACCTTTGTCCTCTTATGGATAAAGCTTCCAAAGTTTTGGAAAACCTTGCAGCTCCTCAACCCCAACTTCCTGTTGGTTATCAGAGGCTTTCTTCTAACCCTCTCCCGGTTGGTAAAGAGCTTGACTTGGATTCATCTATTGCCCGTCGTGCTCTCCCTGAGCGAGACTCTCTTGTGTCTATCCTCGACCAACCATTGGTCGGAAAGAGTGTCGACTTGGTTCTGCCACCAGTTTCTCACTTTGTTCCGGAAGAGAGTGGTGATCGTACTGCTCATGTTCTTCTTGTCTCCTCAGATTCTCATGAATCGAAGAATGATCCTCCCGCTCCAGTTGTTCAGGAGAGTCCTCCTATTCCTGTATAGCATGGGGGCAATCATATGATACCCCCACCAAGTAGTTCTGTCGTCTCTTTCGATTGGGGTCCATTGATTGCTTTCTGCCTCCCATCTTGTGTGCCTTTCCAGATCACAGTACAAGCCTATAATATGGTAATACCTGGCACTATATTAGATGAAGACGCATTTGTTAGCATCATGTCTTCTACTACTTGGCAAGCTTTGGGTTCCCCACAGCTTGTGCCTGTCATCCAGAATCTGTTGGCTTTCAATGGAGGAACCAGTTAGCCCTTGGGGATCCTTCTGAAGTTCCTTGTTACTTTGGGAGGAAAGACTGTCTATATAGACGTGATGGTAGTCCAAGGTCCTTTAGATTTCAATCTTCTTCTTGGACGCGACTATGTTTATGTCATGGGAGCTCTTGTTTCTTCGCTTTTCTGTGTGGTTTGTTTTCTGCATGGAGGGAGAATAGTGACCATTGATCAATTGTTGTTCATTGGTCACCAGGCACCTCCTTTGAAACCATTGTCCCCTATCGGCTCTTGTTTGCAAGCAGTACCTTCCTCGCCACAGGTCAATTATGTGGCTCCCTGTTCTGTCTCCACATCTGCTGATGATCACAGAGATGGTATAGTACATTATGTACTGGGGGCATTGGAACCCGATTTGTCTATGGTACCAAATGACATGTATTCTTCCCAGAGTGGTTCTTCTGTATAGTGAAGACCTCTTGGGAGCCATGTTCTCTTATGGGTCATGAAGAAATGTTATGAGGATAGTTCCTGGTCTTGTGTCAACCTTGTTAAAAAATGAATCAAGATGTCCGAGCATAGTTCTTGGTCGTCAACCTCGTTAAAAAATGAAACAAGGAGTCATGAGGATAGTTCTTGGTCTTGTGTCAACCTCGTTAAAAAATGAATCAAGATGTCCTAGGATAGTTCTTTTAATGTTTCAACTTCATTAAAAAATGAAACAACTCCCTATTCCAAATCGAGTCTTTGATTAAGATCTTGTAATATCCCATTCGATTCTTTCCACGATCTCGAAAGTGAACCTTCATTCCATCCACCTAGTTGATTGAAATGAAGCTTGGGGGGCATGTACCTCATTTGAGTCATTATGCTTGGGGCATGCAAACTTATAGCAAGCATAGTTTTTCGTTTCAAGCTTGTGTAAACATGAAACTAAATCCAAATCCAAGCAGAGTTCTCCATGGTTCAAGCTTGTATAAAAATGAACCCATCTCCATTTACATCTCGTGATTGTCGTTTTTATCAGCTAATTTATGCTAGATGAGCCTTGGTTGTTTCATTCCATCTCCACCATCTGTTTGGCCGATCATATGCTTTCACTTGATTGTTTTTCCTTTCTTGAGGGACCGCAACGATGAGTGGTTTTATTAGCCAGCCTCTTGACCATTACATGTTTTGAGTAGTTCCATCATTGTCGGAACCAATTGCTACCCTTTATACCACTCATTCCTCCGGGACGAGTCACCTTTAATCTCTTTTCGGACTCGTAAAAGATGAAAAGGTCGCTGAGTATTTTTTCCCTTTTTGACTCGTTAAAGAGAATAAAAAACGAGGGGTCTGCTTTTAGCTCTTTTCTGATCCTTTAAAAACGAAAAGATGGCCGAGCTCGTGTCGTTTCGAACTCGTTAATGGATTCGAAACGTTGTGTGCCCAGTAAAAGTTTATCCCTTTTTCGGGCTGGGAGACACTATTTACGAAAAAGGTACTCCACTAAAATGGTCAAGCGGTTCTCTCAAGTATTGTTTTCTACCTTTTCGGGCTCGAGAGTTACAAATGTATGAAAAGGGACCATGTGGAGTTTTGTTTTACGTGTCTTTTTCAAACTCTCTAAACATGAAAAAGATACTGAGTTACACCTTTGTCGGACTCGTTAAACTATTAAACGATATAGGATTTCAGGACGAGTCATCTTTAAGCTCTTTTCAGACTCATAAAAGATGAAAAGATCGCCGAGTATTTTTTCCCTTTTTGACTCGTTAAAGAGAATAAAAATGGGGGTCCGCTTTCAGCTCTTTTCCGACCCTTTAAAAACGAAAAGATGGCTGAGCCCTTGTCGTTTCGAACTCGTTAATGGATGCAAAACGTCGTGCGCTTAGTATAAGTTTATCCCTTTTTTGGGCTGGGAGACACTATTTACGAAAAAGGTACTCCTTGATTGAAATGGTCAAGTGGTTCTCTCAAGTATTGTTTTCTACCTTTTTGGGCTCTAGAGACACAAATGTACGAAAAGGGACCATGTGGAGTTTTTTTTTATGTGTCTTTTTCAAACTCTCTAAACATGAAAAAGATACCGAGTTACACCTTTGTCAGACTCGTTAAACTATTAAACGACATCAGATTTGTCACCATGACGAACACGAGCTTCTCCTTTCTAGGGCTCGTTAAGCTTACTAGGTTAGATTCGTCCAAAGGATGAACTTATAGTGCAAGCATATGCTATCCCCGTCAGGCTTGCGATTAAAAAATAATTGGGGTACTCACCAGAAATGGTGGGGGAAAATTTGGAAATCTATCGAGTCGTGTTGGCAGCTTACTCTTGAATATGACACTCTTTTCTTCGTGTCGGGTTGGGACATCCTCCTTTGCATCGTTGACCTTCCTGGGTTTGGGCCGTTCATTTTTGCCTTCCATCTGACCTTTGCTATGTCATTATGACCACTGATCCCATGGTTCCAAAAGCTAACAAACTTCCAGTTGTGTCGCCGATATGTTCAAAAGTTGTCTTTCTGCAGTTACACTTACCTCTGTTTCTCTGTATCTGTTGGGTCCCCATAATACTAGTGATTACCCCATTACTATTGTAGTTGTACCCCTTATTAATATTGTTGTGCCCCTATTGTGCCCATATTGTTACTATTGTGCCCCATAGAAGCCCACTATTGTTATATTGTTTCCTTACAATTATTATGTTATTGTAGGCTCTGATTATGTATGACCCCTTAGACTCCTATATATAGAAGGAGGGTCTTTTCATTTGAATCATCCAAGAATTTTTCATTTATGTAATGTAAAGGAGGTTGCCCCCTCGAAGAGGCTGAATTCTAAGGCTTTGATCTATCTTTTCTATCTTTTCTTGAGCTGGTTTCATAACAGTATCATCCAAAATTTTTTTGCATCCTCTCGTCTCGTGTTGATGATGTGGGATTCATTATGGTCTTCCTTCGACATGGTCTCTTTCCTTCGACTTCAACTCATTATCTGGGAAGTTGACCGAGAGACTCCCTTCCAGTACCGTAGAGCTTGCATGCCTCAATGGAAAGTTCTTCGCACTCGACGACAAGTTCACATCATTGGCTTTCGATCGAGTGATTTTATGGGTGCTCGACTTCAGTTCCTGTATTCACATTCCGTGAATTGCGTTGACAGTACCTTGAGTGCCATTGTCATTATTGGTGGTTATTTTCGCGCTTGTTAGCAATTTACATCATTGACTGGTAATCAAGCAACTTTCTAGCATGCTCGACATCAACACATCTATTCGCATACTAGGATCTGTACTTTGATCAGGTCGTGTTGGAGCGCAAGACGCTAGACTCAGATCACACAAGTCCAGGTTGCGAAGTGATGTGACATGGTTATGATGATATTCATGTCTCTTTCAGATGGCTTGCTGCGAGATGGTTGCGACCATACCTTGGTTTCATTATGATCCTCTTTAATGGATGGCTGCGCCCATACCTAGATCTGTTTACATGATCATTCTCTGGATGGATGCGTCCATGCCACGATTCATGTATCATTTGATAGAGATCTCAGTTTATGTATATGTATCTATACTTGCTTGTAGGTTTTCCAACGACGGATCGGTTCCCCGCACATATTTATAAAGTATTTCATCCTTCATTCTGGTTCGACCTTCACGTTTTAGGGGGCATCTATTACACAACATTTTGTCACTGTCCCTGTACTCCCTGTTCTTTGATCCTGGAGAACCTCTACAGTGAACCCCGCCAACTTTGCCTTCATGGAGAAACTCCCATTATGTCCCTCTTCATGAACAGATCATTTCCCTTTGCACCATTTCCCATGAAACTTCTGTTTTGCCCAGTTTACAAGGTTGACACTAATGACCTTTGTCTCCCTCGCGATGTGCAGAGATTAGCACTATTCCCTGCAGCGACCAATGCGACTGAGCTGTGTTCCAGTGGCGTCGGTTCTGTTATGGAAAGTTTTTTAAATTAGAGCCGAAGCTTTCAGCTCCAGAAACTCCATAATGGAAGTCTGGTAAATGGTTTGGCCAGATGGGGTCGAGGATGATAGTTTGGGCTCCTTTCCCCTATAATGATAGAACCACCTCAAGGAATAAGTCCTTCTCCCATGAGAAGAGGATCCATCTCCTATCCATATTTCCTATATAAACCTCCCTTCTTCCCAAGCACAAACTAGTCATAGTTAGAGTGTTGCTGAGTGTGAGTATACTATTTTGATTTGACAAGCAAGCTATTACTAGTTGTAGCCATCTAGTTGTGTGAGGGAAAGTGTGTTTGGTTTGGAGTGAAGTCTAAAAGGAAGAGCCTTTAAACTATTGTTGTTTGAAGCCATCATGGAATGCTAGCAAAAGTGTGTGGCAACCCAATCTTGTCAGAGGAATATTGCGACGTCAAGGTGAATGGTTGTAATCTTTCTTTGATATTAATATATGCAACTATCGATTGCTTTCCTACATGTTTTGTGATATTACATATTCGTGTCTTGATGCTTCTTGACTCATTAAGTAGGTTGAATTGCAATTTGTCTATTATTATGTTTGTGTGCTGTTGTTGTTTACTTGTTTCAGGAGCTTGAAGAAAGAAGCGAGATTGCTGGAGCGAGCAAGCGAGGACACCATCAAGCAGGATAAGTGACCAAGAGGTAGGCCCTCTTGATTGATTTTAACCTAAGGAAATCTTCCATAGAATGTATCTGTTGTGGCTAGACCCATTATCGGGCTAGAGGAATTCGTTCGTGTCCGCACTTATAATTTTACTTCACCACAATAAGTAATCCCGACTCAATCTGAAAAATCGAACACAGCTATCCAAACCCCCTGCGTAAGCTTCTACGCTGCCTTTGCACAGCATGTAACTCGCTCTGCCTGGATCTTCAGGTGCTAAAGTCATTTTTCTTGCTGCAACTTAGGAAATGTTTTTCATGCCCTCCAGAAATTTTTCTCAGACTCTAGAATCTGAAATGACCTCCTTTCCAGCTAAATTGAACTGCTCTGCTGAAGCTACTATGCAGTCCTTGTGCAACTTCCTAGAGAAACAACTCATCTCCTCTCATTGACTCACCGAAACTTTAAATATTCCTCTGGCCTCACTGTCTCTGCCCCTCATTATCCCTGCGTCTCCTTTCTGGCTTGAACTTCTCTCTGTTGAACCACTACAGCTTGGAAACTCTATCTCTACCAAGGAACTCGACCTCTAGTGCGTTTTGCTCCAACCCCATTGACCCCCTGTTATAATCTCTCGTTGGCTCACCAACGACCATGATTAAATCCTCATCAACGACGAAAATCATCTCTGAGTCGATCCATGTGAGTTTCTAAAGAATTCTCACCTTTGTCAATTAATTCCTATTAATTAATCGATTTCCCTAACTTAAATTTGGGCATTTATATTTATTGATCAATTAATTTAATTTGTGTCTCTAGGTGTACGTTTTAGAAACGATTTCTGGGTCCTAGAGATCTCATGTGTTTTAGCCTCTCCACAAAGTTTGAGACTAGAGCACCATCTAATGCTACAAAAACTAACACACTGGTGACCCCAAATCTGCGTGTTACTCCCACAAGTCTGCCAGTGAAGCCACAGAAATCGAACTGCTGCAAAATGGGCCAAAACTCCCTCAAGAAATCCTCCCCAACTCCTAGGAAATTTCTCTCCCAATCTCGAAGTGATTCCCAGCTCCCCAAGCCTCCAAAACACCTGCTTTCAATAAGTACGTAGAAGCTGGCAATAAACCCAGGCGCAAGCCCTGGATAGGCAAATTCATCCCTCCAATTTACAACACTTTCAGCTTGCAAATATCCAAGGGAAAACTTGTCCCCCTTGTGCGAAATTCTTTGCAAAATATCCAACCCAATCTCCCTTGTTTGTGGGCTCTTCTCATCCACACAAATATTCTTCTGTGCCCTAGAAGAAGCACGCACTAGTTGAAGAATTACTTGCAAATTTGGCACCTCAATTGCCTGGAACAAACTCCCAAATACTCTCCTAGGGTGACACTCGAAGTTCACCGAAGGTAGAGGTGGAATTCCTTGTGCTAAACAACACTGGTTTGCTTGGCTAAACAAGTCAAGGAAACTTGTGTTCAAAAGTTAGATAGTCAAAAGATACAAATGAAGGTCTTTTCTCCTTATTTATAATTGCTAGCCTCCTTCTCTCCCTTGGCATCCTTCACTATCTTTCTCTCCTAATTCACACCCCTTCCTCTTTTTTCTCTCCTCCAAGAGTGGAAGTTTCCTTCTTGGGCCGAATTTCTCTCTCTCGTGGGCCCCATGTTCCACTAGAGCTTGAATTTCCCTTTTTCCTCCTAAGTCCCAATGTAGGAATTGCTTCCTCTTCCAAAAAATCGTCTCTAATATGGAAAATCAAAATTGGGGATATTACAGTCCTCCCTGGAAAAATTTGCTTTTCCTCGAGAAATGCCTGAACATGTGCCCCCTCTGACTGCTGATCACCACCAATAATACTAGCGTCCCAAATATGCCGCCGAGTCATTGTTTCTGGCAAAATTAGTGTCTTGTCGAACGACTAACCCTCTAGGCTTGGAAGCTACCCTAGAAACAACAGTTTAAAGCAATTCAATGATTTTTCCTATGTGTAACAGATAAGAGAAAGATAATGGAACCAACCTGGAACTTCCGCTTAATCCCTTGCTTGATCTCTCTCTCCTTTGGCAGATCCTGCAACTCCTCCTCGTACTTAATACGCTTGGAGAGTCCCTGCACAAATACAACCACAAAGAACTGTCAAAGCATCGTGATCTATTACAACATAAACATTACAGAATCAGATATATAATGAACAAATGGTAGCATTGACAATTGCACAGTCATATGGGAGAAAACTTGAAGAGCTTTATTAATAGAAAGGAGAATTACAACCCAGTTGTCTGATCCAACGCCATCCTCCCAGCTTCAATCCTTCTTCACCTCATGAAAGAGAAATATCACACCAACAAGAATACAATGCTCTCTCCTCAATTACAAACTATTAGCACTTACTTGCAATTCACAACATTCCAGCCTCTTGATCTCTTGGATGGGAGATCAATTTATAGATTTTTGCAAGGGTGTGAGTCATCCATGGGGTTTGATTAGTGCCATTCCACTTGTTACAATTGGTTCCACAAGAGAAGGGATTGGAGATGGTTTCCTAGTTCCCTTGTTCATCCTTGGCAAATTTAGAGAGGCAAGTGGCATAGGAGAAGTTTCTAGAAGATTCCATGAGCAACCAACTAACAAACTGTCCCGGAAATTTGTCCATCCTCGCCCATCGCACCCTATAGAAGGCCTAAACAGTATGCATCGCACCTTGGCAGTGTACCACTCAGTATGCATCGCAGTTTATCAGTGGAGCAGTCAGTATGGTTCAATTTAGGCAATTTTTGGATGGTTTCTCAGATGGAACTTTTGGGGAATGATGTATTCAGATGACTATGTTCCTTTAGGGTATGAAACAACTCTTTTAGGGGTTGATGAGCCCTAATATATCGACATATAAGTTTGGGGTTTATGTGCTCAAATATGTTTATAACAACTGCCCCCTAAAGCATGAGGTTGTAAAAATTCATGTTGGGTGAAATGCTTTATCATGAGGATCCGAAGTTTCGAACTGGGAGGTGACCTGCATAAGTTACAATACAATAAATCATTATAATATGATTTTCATGATCTAGCTGAGGGAGGCATTCCCATGCTCAACTTTATAAATTTCATTTCATGTACATAGATCAGATAGTTGTTTGCATATACAGACTTGTGATTCTACAGATATAGAGTCATAATCCATGATTAGGATGACCATCTGTGTAAAGTTTTTGTACATTTGATGTCTTCATATCCCTGAATATATCGCAGCCCGGATGGATGAAACTAGATCCGAGGTCTTCAAACTCATTCAATCTTCACTTTATGTACAAGTCAAACCATGTGAAGAGATGTTTTGAAGTTGAACATGGAAAGACATCGCCTGATTACCAGCCAATGATGTGAACTGTTAACAGACGCGAGAGGAATCACTGATAATGATAATGATCCTCAAGGTACTGCAGTACAATTCACGTGGTGTGAATACATGATCCGATGTCGAACACCACACAAAATTTTTTGGTTGAAGGTCATTGATGTCAACCTAAGTTGCACGAAACGGGGAAATGGGTACGAGTTTCCGAAACGGGAAGCGATACGAAACGCGACCTCCCCAAATTTTGGAAACGGGGAAACGCGAATATATATGTGTGTGTGTGTGTGTGTGTGTGTGTGTGTGCAATCATAAAGCACAAATGATACATTATAATTTATTACACTTAAACATTAAGATTTAATTTACATCACATTTACTCATGAATGATCACATAATGAAAATAAAAATATAAAATATCGGAATATCCAAAAGCAACCTTTATTATATATCCAAATCTCAAAATCGGCCTTTATTTATATTAATATATGAGGCTGCAAGTACAATAAAGACTATAAGGCTGCAAAAGAGAGATTCAAATTAGGATTTTCTGCATCCACATCCCATTCTTTAGAAGGACCACTGTTGTATTGGGAGTCTCCTCCTACATAGTCGAATGACCTTAGTGCTCTTGATTAAATACACGTTTCATACCTTAGTATCCTACATGATCTTGATTCTCGGGAGTTTCCCCTGCATAGAGGGGTTGGTTTTCTTGATTAAATACAAGTTCCATACCCTAGTACATGATAAAATCCAATGGAAACATTGCCATCCCTCCAATCCTGAAATCCTGAAAAACAAATAAGTCTGCTAGATTTTGAGTGAGATCTAAAATTCTACTTTCTCCATATGAAATCCAATGAGGGTGAAACCCCTCTCAAACATCCTGAGTCATTTCATGGTAATGTTAAAAATTTAAGTAAAAGGATGAAAATGAAAAATAATCCTTTATTTTTCATTTTCATCCTTTTACTTTAAGAATTTAACATTACCATGAAATGCATATCCCTCAAACTTCTTGATGAATTGCATATCAACACTAGGGAAAAAATTCACTTTTATAACTTTAGACACGCATCTAGAAGCAAGAAGAAGTCACTAACATACCCTAAAAGTAAATTGAAAAACAAATTAAAAAAAACACAAGTTAATGAGGAAACGTGGGTCGTACGGCCCTGAAACGCATTTCCGATCGTACTGGCCACGTTTCTGTTTCGGGAAACATGGCAGTACGGCCGGAAATGCGTTTCACGGCCGTACCAAACGCGTTTCCGTGTTTCGTACCCGTTTCCGTACGGAAATGGACCTCTATGCCACGTTTCCTGCAACATAGATGTCAACTTGTCGCTGGAAGTGAGGAACTTGCCATTGATGTATGCAAGCTTCAAAGCACTGAAAGGGTTGTTTCTAAGTCAGCTTCTTGGATAATGAGCTGATGTCAACAAGAAGCGAATCGTCGTAGGAGGGCCTTGATGTATCCAACATCTACGACATGAAACGAAGCAAATGATTTCTGGAGGTGAAAATGTATTGACGACACAAGGTTCAGGAATGGTGGTCATGAAAAAATAAAGGTTGGAGGTATTGCAGTGTATGAGACATTAACTAGATGACTTCGCTTGAACATGTTGGCGACACTGAGATGAATTGGTAGCATTAACCCCAAAAGATGGATGGTATGAAAGACCAATGGTATGATGACCGGTGAACGGAATAACCCAACCCAACTCAATCATGGAGATGAAGTGAAAGTGTCATGTTTAAGAGTGACTTGCTACCATAAATTCTTCAAGTTTTTCCCCTTTTTCCCCAGTCATTGCTGACCCATACCTCTTTATTTGTGTCAAGCTTGAGGAAGATAACATATGCTTGTTCTATAATTCACCCTTCGGGCAAACCTGTCGCTATTTAATATTTTAACGAGTCTAGCGACAGTGAAACTTGGTCTCGTCTAGATGGACAAGTTTGTTGCTATTATTTTAACGAGTTTAATGACAAGGATAACTCGGTCCTTTTCATGTTTAGAGAGTTTGAAAAGGGACAAAAAGAAAACTCCATAAGTTCTTTTTTGTAAAGTAATCCCTCAGGTCCGAAAAAGGATTAAATATTACAGGAGGGATGACATTTCCAATACTTTAACGAGCTGGAAAGGACAAGTGCTTGACAATCTTTTCATGTTTAACGAGTCTGAAAAGGGTTTAAAGAGGACTATAGTTTTGTTTTCATTTTTGAATCAAAGCTCGAAAAGAAGACAAAAAGTTTGCTTGGTGGTCAAAGATGTTCAATTCACTGTTTAGCACATTAGATTCCTTCATCAGTTGTTCAACCTGCTCAAAACTCCATCAAATTGACTAGAAATACATATATATGGACGAAAAATGAACTAAAACTAACATTTTACTTTGAAATACATGGAAAGTAAACATAAAAAGTAGTTTTAACATTTCATTTTCATCATTTCATTTCAAATTTGGGATTTGGAGCTCTGAAGCGGTTTTCCCCCTTAAATTTCATCAGTCGATTTCAGGAGATCCTGTGGACCATTCTCCGCGCCGTCAGGACCAGGTAGGAGCTATCCTTAAGCTCTTCATTTTCATTCCATTTTTTCTCAATTCTGGGCAAGTTTTTCCATTTTTCTGGGTCCCTGGGGTTTAAATATTTCGATCCCCAATCATCGCACCTAGCTTATATCGAAAGGTCGATGCATACTGAGCTGCCAACAGGGCAGTCAATATGCATCTCACCTTGCTCAAAGGCAAAGTGCGATGGGTGCAGGAAGGAAAATCTATACAGCGTTTTTTCATCAAATTTTAACTTGTTTTTGCTCAAAATTGGATCCTAACTCACCTAATGTTTGCATTTCAGATATTTGTTGGATCAAGATGGTTGTCACATGGCGTGAATGAGAACATGAAGAGGAGGATATGGTTGCTTTACATGACCAAGGCACATTGGATGTACTAAGGAACTGTGGTTTATTGAAGTTTTTCTGCATATCCAGCATGAGACAACAGATTAGTTTGTTGCAGTATCTTCTAGTTCTCAATGCTTGGGATCTTATTGACCAGGTATTCCACATCAGAGGTAAATCTATTCCTTTCATGGTCGAGGATATTTATTTTTTGACGGGTTTCTCGAGGCATGGTGTGCCTCTTTCACTATTAGGATTTGCTCGTGGGGGCGAATCTGTGAAAGATTACATTCGTCAATTTTGCAGGGATGGATCTCAACCTAGTAGAGATGGTAAGATTAATATCCGGGATGTTACTGATCGACTTTTGAGGACCATTTTATTTACCTTTGCTAGATTGACTGGCAGCACGGCCTTACATTTAGCAAACAGATCCTACATGCAGTATGCCTTGGAATGCCTGAAACTGAAGGTGTTTAATTGGTGTGAGGCGATACTTCTTGTCATAAAAGAAGAACTTTCCAAAGTAAAGAATGGAAGAACCAAGAACTTTGGTTATGGATCCATATTGACTGCTTTCGCTTTGGAAAGAATTCCACTGATGTAACCTCAAAACTTTTCACTGGGATTGCCTGCACCGAGGGAACCACGGATGCATAGATGGGTGGACCTTATGGCTAGACATGCTGGCTAGTCACAAATCTCCTTCTCAGATGCCTTTTTCGAGTGGTTCAACCGTTAGGAGATGGTGTTTGCGAAGTATCCATATGTCGGGATGGATTTTCGAGGCGATCTGAATTTGGCATTACCAGGCGGTGAGCAGTGGAGTGCTATAGGTAAAATGATTTGACCACATTTTTTTTCAGTTTTCTATTGCTTTTGTGTTTTTGATGTTACCAAGACTAAACAAACTCATATGTGTGTGTAGATATTGGACCAGTTCGACCAGTGGCACGGCCACGGGAAGCAGATGACGCTCCAACAGGGGAGGTTGTAGGGAACGCTGTCCTTTGGGATCTGGATATATCAGAGACCCTGACAGTGCTGCAGGATCAGATCGAGGGCCTCACTCTCGACGTTCAGGATGTCAGGACCGATGAGTTACCTTTGAGGTTACAGCGCCATACTACTAGTGTGCCGAGTCGTTGGACTAGGCTCTTGCGCATAATAGCACAGGCGGTGATATGTTATCACCAACATCACTAGTCTAGGATGTTTTCCTGCATTCATTTTGAGTTTCTTGGTTAGATGACCGATTTTGTCTTGGACACAAAACATTTTATGAAAACTTATAAACATTTATCTAATTTGATTTTTGAAGTTTTATTTTGGCTAAGTGATGAAATCCTATGCAAATGTTGATGTGAAATGCTTTCTTTACATATGCTGCAAATGTCTATTTAACACATAGTTTGCTAATGAATCAGTCAATGTGTTTAAGTTTCTGGAAATGTGTTGATATTGAATGAAATCAAAATGTCTTTCCAAAATCCTAACTCTTAGGAACATGTGATGAATAACTAGGTTCCGAACAGAATAAACGCCAGTAAGCTGTAGAATGATGAGTTGTGAATTTAGCCTAGCAATGAGTCGGCGTATGCCATGTGAAATGGCATTAGAGATAAGTTCAATCAACGCGCTATACTCAGCAATGTTGTTTGTCGATCGACCAATACATATCCCCCTGAAACTCACTAACTCGCCGCTTAAAGCGAAGATGGCCCAAGCCGCAGAAGATAGGTTCTGCATGCTACGACTAGCTCCCTCGGCATACCCAACAAATGGTTCCAAAAATTTTGACATCTGCAACAAATGTGAAGTGGATTACCTAACCAAAATGACAATTCTAAAAGAAAACACTAAAAAATGCAATAAAAGCATATGTACAATGAGTTTACTACATTTAATCAAGCATAGTAACGTTTAAGATACAACCCGTTTCGGGGCTGCGATAGTGGAATCCCATCATAATTGACTAGCTCATAGGCTCCTTTTGTCAATACACGTTTAACAATGTAAGGGCCCATCCATAATGGTT
This sequence comes from Pinus taeda, assembly GCA_000404065.3. Classification (NCBI taxonomy): domain Eukaryota; kingdom Viridiplantae; phylum Streptophyta; class Pinopsida; order Pinales; family Pinaceae; genus Pinus; species Pinus taeda. The sequence continues at coordinate 208,531 of APFE031530893.1, forward strand.
CAGATTTACCTGCTCCTAATTTGTCAGAGCCCTGATTGTAAAGCAAGACCAGGCCATCTTCTGAGAAGACACGAGGCTTAACATTTTTGTCATATTATGTCTAGATGCGTTTCTTATGTGCTTCGTTAGCCAATGCGACATCGCGACGAGTTTCATCCAGATGGATTAATTTCAAGAAACGAGCTTCTTCTTCAGAAGTTTTGGGAAGTAGGTCAATTGCAAGCTTGAGGGATGAGATTTCGCATTGAATTGGTAAGACTGCTTCCAGACCATACACCAACTGAAAGGGCTTTTGCGCACATGCTAAATGTATTTGTCCCAACCATCTTTTGCATTTTGTGGTACATTTTCCTATTGAATGTGGTCATATATGCTTTTATCTTTATTTTCAGCTGGATCAACCTCCGGGCTTCATTCTAGGCCATGACCCAAGTTGTGGGCAAGGGGAAGTGGCAAGCTAACCCTATGTGGATCTAATGGAGGAATGTGGACCCAGGCAGTTGAAATGATGAATGGGGTGATAATCAATGGAAAGAGGGTAATATAAGAGGATAAGGGAGTGGGACTAGGCAAACAAAATTGGGGTTTCACGTGAAGTACCATCCCTGGAACCAAATGGTCAGTAAAATACATCCCACCGGGACTAGAATCCAAGGTTAATTCCTAAAAGGGGTTTAGGGGGCAAAAGCAAAGATCTAGCCCATTCTTTCCGCCGAATTCCTCCATTAATCCATGCCTAGAAGTGTCCATGACAAGCAAACTACAAGACTCAATTTGCAAATGACAAGGCATATCTTTAGATTCGGGAGGCCCACCTTCAAACATATGATTATGGCATATGGGCGAGGGACCACATGGCTGGCTTAGGTGGCACATAAATGGCATAATGAGTTGGTTGGGGGCTACAAGGGGTTGCCAGCTGAGGACCATATAGAAGATATTTTTTTTCCAAGGGATAGTACCCACAAAATGGTGGGTAATGTTGATTTGGCGCAGCATCGGATGTGATCTAGCCATGAAAATTGGTGGAGAGGCTAAAGCACATGAGATCTCAAAGCCCCAGAAATGGTTTGGGAAAATTCTACCCGGTGATGGAGATATTAAAATAATTAATATTTTTAATGGGTTCCTAACTCTAAACTTAGGAAAATAAAAATATTAATGGGTATTAATATAAAACTGGGTTAGAAGGCTCTAAATGACATGGATCAAGCCATATATAATCTTAGCCGTTGATTAGAGATGTAATCTCGGCCATTGAAGACTCAATAGAAAAAGTATAAGAGGACACTTGAGGGTCAGTTGGAGACACCAAAGTGATTAGTCAGTTTGATTTTTTAGAACAGGGTTTGCTAAGAGAAATCGAACTAGTGATCAGAGCTGCAGCGAGGGGTAGTGAGTACGAGGCAGAGAGGCAGAGATAGTGCCCGAAGACCAACACAGAGGCAGAGAGGCAGACGCAGAGCCTGAAGGAGCCATGCAAAAGCCATCAGTGATTGCACAGAGGCTCAGAGGGCATGCGTGATTGATGCAAAGGCTGCAGAAGTGATGCAGAGGGCCAGAGAGGCTGCGCAGAGCCTCAGAGGGCTGACGCAGAGGGTTTCAGGCTGATGCAGAGGCCAGAAGGGATGACGTAGTGCTTCAGATTGTGCTAGAGAGGGTTTCTTGGGGCACACTTTCAGAATATCTACCTCCGAAGAAAGTATTATTGCCAGAGTATTTATCTTTGCCGGGTGAGCCAGTTTAGCACCCAGTGTAGTCAAGAAAAGTTGCTTAATAATAAAACTCTCAAAACTGTTGCACTGGTTTTCCCAAATTGGGTTTTTCTGGGGACGATTGTCCAAAAATAATGGTGCCCTTTGTGTGTTTGTCTATTTCTTTCAGCTGATGATTTGTAGATGGTTGAGACTGCATTATGTTTATTTCAATATTTATATGGTTAAATAACTTGTTCAGTAATTAAACAAGTAGGTGAAATAAACCAGATAGTGTAGGAAAATTTCTAATGGGTTAGACGTATAAATTTCAGCATGGTATCAAAGCATTGTAGATCACAGGAGAGCTGAAGGCACCAGATGAATCAGAGAATTTGTAGTAGAAACAACTGTCTCGAGAGACAGAAGTTGTTCTTAAGTAGAAAGCAGTAGAGGAGGAGTGAAGCCGAAGGGCCTGCGTCATCATTTTGAGCCAGATAGAGGCCAGTGCAGAGGTAGAGGAAGGCGAAAGAGGCTCACGAGGAGCCATGTCATCCTACTCAGCCAAGTAGGAGTGACGTAGTTGGCCAGAAGAGCAATTCAGCCTTGTCGGGATTGAATAGAGCCAAGAGGCTCAGTTTCTTCAGTTGCTGGGGCATAGCAAGCTGTGGGCAGATTGTGGAGTGTGAAGCTAGGGTGGTGCTATTTCTCTTAAGATAGAACAGTACCTAACGGGATAGAACCAATGTAGAGGGAGTCGCTACCTAAGCGGATTTCTGGCCAAGAAATCCATATCAGTGTTAAAGGAGAGGTTTGACTCGACTGTTGGCAGAAGAGAACTTCTAAGAGGGAAGTAGAGATTTAGAGGGAGTTGAAGAGAGAACTTCTAGGAGGGAAGTAGAGACTCAGAGGAGTTGAAAAGAAGAGCAGAGATGACCATGAACGGAAGGACCAGCAGCAACATGGATGCAGAGAAGTTGACGTACAGATGTAGCAGTGGTAGTGGTAGAGCCATGGACAATAGTACAGGATGCAACAATGCAGAGGATGTTGGGCAGCAAGGCCAAGCATCAGCAAAGGTACTGGTGCTAGATGATCAGGGTGATGTTCAGTGGTGGAGTATTATTATAACACATTCCTCGCTACAAGTGAGTGTTGATTTGGGGTAGCATTGGATGTGCTCTAGCAATGAAAATTGGTGGAGAGGCTAAAGCACATGAGATCTCCAAGACTCAAAAATGGTTTGGGGAAATTCTACTTGGTGGTGGAGGTATTAAAATAATTAATATTTTTAATAGGTTCCTAAGTCTAAACTTAGGAAAATAAAAATATTAATGGGTATTAATATAAAACTGTGTTAGAAGGTTCTAAATGACACGGATTAAGCCAAATCTAGTCTTAACCATTGATTAGAGATGTAATCTCGGCCGTTGAAGACTCAACAGAAAAAGTATAAGAGGAGGTTTGAGGGTCAGTTGGAGACAACAGAGTGATCAGTCAGTTTGATTTTCTAGAGCGGAGTTTGCTAAGAGAAATCGAACTAATGATCAGAGTTGCAGCAATGGGTAGTGAGTACGGGGCAGAGAGGTAGAGATAGCGTCAGAAGACCAACGCAGAGGAAGAGAGGCAGACACAGAGCCTGAGGGAGCCACGCAGAGGCTAGCAGTGACTGTCTAGATTACCAGAGGGCCTGCGTGATTGATGCAGAGGCTGAAAAAGTGACGCAGAGGGCCAGGGAGGCTGAAAAAGTGACGCAGAGGGCCAGAGAAGCTGCGCAGAACCTCATAGGGTTGACGCAGAGGCCAGGAGGGCTGACGCAGTGCTTCAGATTGTGCTGGAGAGAGTTTCTGGGGTAGACTTTCAGAATATTTGCCTCCGAAGAAAGGTATTACTGCCAGATTATTTATCTCTATCGGGTGAGCTAGTTTGGTACCCAGTGTACTTAAGAAAAGCTTCTTAATAATAAAATCCTCCGAACTACTGCATCGGTTTTCCCAAGTTGTGCTTTTCCGGGGACAATTGTCCAAAAATAACGGTGTCCCTTGTGTGTTTGTCTATTTCATTCAGTTGATGATTTGTAGATGGTTGAGATTGCATTGTGTTTATTTCAGTATTTATATGGTTAAATAACTTGTTTAGTAATTAAACAAGTAGGTGAAATAAACCATATAGTGCAGGAAAATTTCTAATGGGTTAGACTTAGAAATTTCAACAGGTAACAATCCCTAAAACATTCATTCATCATAAATGGCCCATACATGAATCATTCACTATCCAGAAACAAAGTTTCCACTTCGCATAAAGAGATGCAACAAATAAGCCCTAGTATAGCGAAATCCTAGCAACAATGTATGTTACAAAAATAGAAAGAAAGAATAGCATTAAATTGTACTTACATGTATAAGAATATATCGAACCATCCAAAATTTGCCATTCAAGAAGCTCCAAGACATGAGAAAATAATCCAAACATCAAAATTCATTCCATGCTCCAAAAATTCATCCTCCAATAAGGATAGTGAAAATCTCTAAAGAGATACACGTTCCAAATCCAAGTGATGATGCTAAAATGAATTCACATCACTTGTATTTATACAGTTCTAATGAGTTCGATTTAGCTAATTAGGCCTACATTAGACCCTAGAATAAATTTAGCTAATTAGGCCTACATTAGACCCTAGAATAAAATAATGTGCAAAATAACTAACTTTTGGTGACAAACCTACCAAACTAGCTCATAAACAAAAGAATAAGCCTCTCAAGAAGTCAAATGATCAATAGTACATGTCATTGGGCCTTTTAAGATAATCATTCCCTGCCAGGGGTAAGGATAATCATGGGTTCCATAATGATAAAGTAGGATCATCTAGGTCCTATAGGAACCAAGCTAAGTTGTAGGGAACGTTGGAGAAGGGTCTATTTCCGGTTGGAAACGAAACGGGAACGAGGAAACTCGTACCGTACGGCCTGCAAAACGCGTTTCCGGCCGTACTGGCCCGTTTCTTGAGGAGGAAACGTGGCTAGTATGACCGTAAATGCGTTTCTAGGCTGTACGACGAAGTTTCCTCTTCTAACTTGACTTTTTCTTGTATTTTTTTAAATTTTTTCGCTTTTAATTTTTTATTGGGCGACTAAAATATCTTCTAGATGCCTCTCAAGTTATAAAAAAGAGGATTTTTTGAGTGGGACAGCCTAATGTTCAAGCCTATGGCCCTAGTGTTGATGTGCAGTTCATGGTAATGTTAAATTCTTAAAGTAAAAAGTTGAAAATGAAAAATAAAGGAGAATGTCACTTTTACTTAAATTTTTAACATTACCATGAAATGACTCAGGATGTTTGAGAGTGGTTTCGCCCTCATTAGATTTCATATGGAGAAAGTAGAATTTTAGATCTCACTCAAAATCCAGCAGACTTATATGTTTTTCAGGATTTCAGGATTGGGGGGATTGCAATGTTTCCATTGGATTTTATCATGTACTAGGGTATGGAACTTGTATTTAATCAAGATAACCAAGCCCTCTATGCAGGGGAGACTCCCAATAATCAAGAGCATGTAGGGTACTAGGGTATGAAACTTGTATTCAATCAAGAGCACTAAGTTCGTTCGACTATGTAGGAGGAGACTTCCAATCAAGCACGAGACAAGAAATTAGAAATTTCTCGTGGCTGATTTTGGATATTTCTATTTTCATTATGTGATCATTCATGAGTAAATGTGATGTAAATTTAGAGACTTATAGTTTATGCATTGACAATTTAATCATATTGCAATAAATTAGAATGTATCATATATGCTTTATGATTGCACATATTTCTTAAATGTCCTAATATCTATATATATATTGTGTTTCCCCGTTTCCAAAATTTGGGGGGGTCATGTTTTGTACTCGTGCCCGTTTTCCCGTTTCGTGCAACTTAGGAACCATGGTGATGGCCATGGGTATGGGGTAGAGTTCATGCATTTGGCGTTTTCACACGTGCTAAATGTATTTGTCTCAACTATCTTTTGCATTTTGTGGTATATTTTCCTATTGAATATGGCCAATTATGCTTTTACTTTCCTTTTTAGTTGCATCAACCTCCGGGGCATTGTTTCAAGCATGATCCAAGGTGTGGGCAAGGGGAAGGGGAGGCCAACCCTATGTGGACACAATGGGGAAATGTGGACCTAGGTGGGAAGAATAGTAAATGGAGCTATAATGAATGGAAAGGGAGTATTGTAAGTGGATGAGGTAGCGCGACCATGCAACCAGATTCAGGGTTTCCCATGTAGTACCACCCTAAAACCCAAAGGTCAGTAAAGGAGATCCCATGGGACTAAGATCCAAGGGTTGCATCCAAAAGAGGTCTAGGGGACAAAAGCACAGACCTACCCCACTCTTTCCGCCAAATCCCTGTTGAAATTTCTAAGTATTACCTGTTAGAAATTTTATTTGCATTCTCTGGTTTATTTCTCCTACTTGTTAATTACGAACAAGTTATTTAACCATATTAATATTGAAATAAACACAATACAGTCTCAACCATCTATAGATCAACAACTGAAAGAAATAGAAAACACACAAGTGACACCATTATTTTTGGACAACTCGTCCCTGGAAAAACCCAACTTGGGAAAAATGGTGCAACAATTATGAGGGTTATTTTATTATGCAGTCTTTTTGAGTACAACTGGGTGCCAAACCGGCTCACCTGATAGAGAAAATAATCTGGCAGTAATACCTCTCTATTCGGAAGCAGATATTTGGAAAATTTGCCCCACAAAACCCTCTCCAGCACAACTGAAGCACTGTCACCCCTCTTGGCCTTTGTGTCAGCCTGAAAACCCCCTGTGTCAGCTTTATGAAGCTCTGCGCAGCCTCTTTGGCTCTCTGCGTAACTCCTGTAGCCACTACGTGGATGACGCAGGCCCTCTTGGCCTTTGCGCTGTCTCTGCTTGCCTCTGCATGGCTTCCTCTGGCTTTTGCGTTTGCCTCTTTGCCTCTGCGCTGGTCTTCCGACACTATCTCTGCCTCTCTATCCCACACTCACTGCCTCTCGCTGCAAACTGATCATTGATTCAATTTCTTTTAGGAAACCCCCCTCTAGAAAATCGAATGACTAATCACTCTAGTGTGTTCTCCAACTGACCCTTAAGCCTCCTCTTATACTTTTCCTGTTGGTCCTTCAACGGTCGAGATTACATCTCTAATCAACAACTAAGATTAGATTTGGCTTGATCCATGTCATTTAGAACCTTCTAACCCAATTTTATATTAATACCCATTAATATTTTATTTTTCCTAAGTTTAGACTTAGGAACTCTATTAAAAATATTAATTATTTTAATATCTCGTTAACTCGGTAGAATCTGCCCAAACCATTTCTGGGTCTTGGAGATCTCATGTGCTTTAGCATCTCCACGAATTTTCATGGCTAGAGAACATCCGATGCTACCCCAAATCAACACTCCCTCTTAGCGAGGATGCTCTTGTAATACTCCGCACTAAGCATCACTCTGATTATATGGCACCAGTGCTTGTGCTGATGCTAGGCCTCCCCGCCCAGCATCCTCTGCACTGCTCCATCCTTTAGTGTTGCCCATGGCTCTGCCACTGCCACTGTGGCATCCGTACGATAACTCCCTCTGCATCCGTGCTGTTGCTAGTTCTTTCTCCCAACATTGCATCTGCGTTGCAACCCCCTCTCATCATGATCCATCGTGCTACTGATAACTGCTACTGCACTGCAACTCAGTTACTGAGAAGTAAGTCACTGATCCACCCAACTACTAACATCCTTGTCAGACTAGAAACACTCCCGATGCTAAAACTCTCTTTGCCGCTATCTCGTGCTCCCTCTACTGCCTCTGTGCTGCTGCAACAACTCCATGCCTCTCGCACTGCTGCAAACCTTTCTGTGCCATCCTACACTATTGAAACCTCGTTTGTGCCTCTTGCATTGCTACAACCCTCTCTGCGCTGCCCGGGACTACTGCACTGTAGCACTCTTTGTCGCTTCATCCGCATCCGTTTCTACTGACATCCACCAGTCCTGCGACTTCTTACTTCGGGGCTCCCGTAGCAAGGTATGATCCAAGAGTTTGGGTACCTCAAGGATCCTGCTCCTCATCGCCTGTAGTCTTTCTGACTACAGCTTGATGTCTCTCCACCTCTTCTCTAGAGGTAAATGAGCACTCATGGAACAATCGTCATCCTCCTCTACCTCCTTTTACGCCTTCGCTGGCACTGCCTTGGAGTCAGACGCCTCTCCCTTATTCTTCTTCCTTGGACAATGCTTCACATAATGCTCCAAATCCCCACAGTTGAAGCACTTTATCTTGGAGAGGTCATTTTTCTTCCTCTTCTCTTGCTTCCCCGCAGATGCCAGAGCTGCATCCTCTTCCTCTTCCTTCTTGATCCAGACTCCTATCTCTCTATCCTTATCTTCACATTTCCTTGTGCTTAACTCTTGTGTTAGAGGAGCTTTCCTAGACAACTTAACGACATTGGATTTCCACTCGTTAATCAACTTCTAATCTTTTTAGTTTGAGTGATCTTGGAGAGTTTACTCTCCACACACCTATTCGAAGGCCCCAAAATGCCCTAGACTAGTTGATGTTGCTATGACAAAAAGAAAAAAAGTCTAGTTCATTTTAATTTTAGTGCTCATTTTAATTGTCTGTTGTTTAGGACAAGGGAAACATAAGTGCAATTGATGGTGTTATGATGCAAAAGAAGTCAATAAGAAACCTAGGTTGCATGAAAATGCAACACTTCTTTTTCTTTGATGAAAAGAGACTTCTATATGGTTCTACAAGAAATTTAATAAAGCAAAACCCATTTTTCTTTTTCTTTTTATTTTCCAATTTGGCACTCACACATTCAAAATCTAACAAAAAGAGCTAAATGATATCTAAAATGCATCTAACCTAATACACACTAGTATGTAAATGCAAGATTCAAAGAGAATTCTAAAGGCAAGCAAATGTGACCAATAAAACAAAGGCAAATCAAAACAGCAAAGAGAAGCAAATCCCAAAGCAAAAAACACTTCCCAAAGCGAAAGAGGATATTTGAAATTATCACAACAACTTGCACATTTGCCAAAACCCAAAAGACTACAAAACCAAGAAACAAAAAGAAAAGAAAGCACTAAGAAAGTGTTTTTCTTTTTCTTTTAAGAATATTGAAAACTGAAATTAAAAAAAGGGAAGCAAATCAAATATCTCAAAACCTAAAGGATGAAGAACATTCAAGTTCACCTAGTCACAAATATGATCATAAAGATTGAAAACCTAGTGCAAACAAGAGACTTAAAACTTCAAGAACTTGGAAAAAATATGCAAGAGACTCAGAGAATCAGAAAGACCTCAGAACACTGAAATATCAAATTCACCAAAGAATCTCAAACCCTTTTCAAAAAACAAGGAGAAAGAAAAAAGGGCCAACTTCGAGTGTAATGACCCAACTTGAGTTACTGATTATTAGCATGCTTACGAGACGCGTGTATGATAGCTACATACACATGCATCGCAAGCATTGCACTAGTATACATACTAATTATATAAATGTCTATGTACGAAACTGAATTAGTTTTTAAAAAGTATTAATTAATACCTTATTTAATAAGTAGTACAATAAAATATATTAATTTATTTTATTAATAAAATTTTATGTAAATAATAAATCATTATTATTACAATGGACAAGATTTATAATACTTCATAAATCTTTGGACAATTCATGACAAGGTACTTAAAAGAAAATACTTTTCTCGAAGTCGGTTAAGATGATAAAGATAAAATCTCATTTAATGCATAATGACCAACTCAAGTAAAAATATCTTAAAAGGATAAGGTTAAATCTTACGATTAATTGGAGGAAAGGAAGGTGGGGTTTCTTGGGAGGAAAGAAACCTTCCCTATATAAGAGGGGGAGGAATAGGGAGAAGGGGATGGATGCAAAATCAAACTGTTATGAGGGATGAGCCAAGGGCTGAATTTTGGAACTGTAATTTGGAAAATCTTCAACTGTTTTTGGAGTTTTGGGCACGGGGGCCAGGGGACTTCCATTTCGAAGTTCTCTGGATCTGGGAACCGCAGAGGTTGATCCCAGATTGGCAGGGAGGAATCAGTTGGTTTGGTGATGAAATCAGAAAACTTAGAGCAATGTGATCAACATCAGATGGGAGAATCAGGTACGCAGATGCATTTAATTTATAAAATTTATTTGATAGAATTTTGCAAAAGAAATCTGGTAATCTGATAAAATTTAATATCAGTCTTTACATTTGATTGAAATGGAATATCGGTCTTTACATCGAGGTCATAAGAGAAGCAAATTCAAAACTGGGTTATCGACAACTTCAACAACATTAAAGATATGTTCCGGAGAAACAAAACATCCATATACTTCACAAGGAAGACCCAAAACCCACCTTCAAATGCAAAAAGCTTCAAAAACTCAAAGCACTAAGTTGAGATAAGCATTTATCCAACAAGAGGAAAGATATCAACAAAAGCAGTTATCAAGATGATTCCATGCCTTATAAAGATTAACAATACTTGAAGAAACTTGGTCAACGCCTCAACAAATTCAAGAATTTTTTTTTTGTTTTTCCATATCTGTACATGATTGTGCATACACAGTTCAGCGTATGTACGCAACTGTGTGTGAAGAAACCAACATATACACGAGTTGCGTTGGAAGCAGCTACGTGTGTACGCGATTGTCTATAAAGAAAAGTGCATATAGAAATAAAATTGAGGAAAAATAAAACATAAAGCCCATATTTGAAAGATCACGTTGAAAGACCAAATTACTTAAGACTTCAAAAGGCTAAAAAACCTAGGAAAAAACAAACTAAAAACTTAGATCAAAGAAAACAACGCTTCTAGGAAATACCTAATGGTAATCCCCAGTGGAGTTGCCAATTCTGTTGGCGAGAAATAATCCCTAAGGCTAGGGCTGGAAGCCCCAACAGAGCGGAATAGATCAATCAACGAAGCACACTCAATCCAACATGCCAAACATTCCAATTACTAAACTGCGATTAGGAACATAACCGGGGGTCTTACGTTTGAAGATGTTTCCATAGGGTCCAAACCCTTTGCTTCCGCCAAGATTTTTAGACTTGCAAATCAATTACAAAAGCTAAGATAGAATATATAATTCAAAGTACACATGCATAAGAATATGTTAGATCATCGTAAATAACAATTTCGACTGTCATTCATAAGATGACAACATATAACAGGAACAAGACATGAGCTTTTTTATTGATGAATAACAGTGAGTATAGGATAGATACAACCTGATCGAGGCCAAAGGCACTAACGAAGCCTTCCTCCAGATCCGTCTAGCCCGAGCCACGAAAACAACCTCTTTAATAAATGCAAGGAGATGCTAGATAAGGGGATTGAGCATCTCTGCAAAGGAAACTAGAGATTCCTAGAGACTGGAGGTGCAGGAGGCACAAAACAAATAGACTTGATCTGGTGGAAATCAAGTATAATGTCAATACCTCTCTTCTGATCTCCATTAGGCCTACCCAAGGGGTGTATATGTAGCACCTCAAATTGGTTTTTTTAGTTAGGCCACGAGGTCCTGTAGGTGGGCTCTCGGAAAACCTGTAAACCCCACCCGAAAAATAGCTTTTTATTTATCTTTTTCAATTTTAAAAATGTGTATGTGGGTATAGTGTTTTGGGACCTGCGTATGTACGGATTTTTGTAGTGGGAAGAGTCACGTATGGATTTTGAAATATACTTTTTAAGATAAACTCAAGTCTGCAAGGGTAAAGGGACTGCCCAAGGCCATATAAGAGCATCACTTCTACAGGATTGTTGAATGATGCTATAACACTTCAGCATTATCGCACTAATGTTAGCCATACTTTCATTTCCTTTAATAACAAATTAAACGAAATGCCAGTTCAACCAATATCAAATTAGTGACCTTTCAAAGGTTTAATGAGCTTTCTGCAGGCAGTGAAAACACATCAACCTTTCAGAGGTTATTTGAGCTTTGTGCAGGTATGGATCTCTCCTCTCACCGTCTTACACCTCCTAAAATCATCCTTGACATTAACTCCATTTCACAGATAGCTTCCTTCCTCATTCACCAGTTGGAAGATTTCGATAAAACAACTTTGATAGCATGCTGGAATTTTATTTCATGGATATGCAAATCAAACAATAAAGATTTAGAAATGCCAATCAAAACTTAATTTTCAAAAGCTAAAACTATAGAGATTACGGAAAGAAACATTGCATATCCAAGTTTGAGATCAACTCATGAAGTATTGAGTGGTAGATTTGAAAAATACATTTGCAATAATTGCAAACCAACAAACTAGAATTATTGAAAGCACTCATAAAAATTTGATTAACTCTAAAGTAATGATTGCAAAATGGTCAAATACAAGAGAGAAGTGCTTTAGGTAGGTGGCTGCTCTCGTTGCTTGAATTCTGTTAAATTAACTTTCCCTCTACCTCTCCCACTACTTCTCACAGGTATGCATGCAGATGATAAAGAAGAATCAATAGATAAGAAGATGCCAAGGACTCTTTCTTAACTCTAATAACTGGCAGGTAAACCATTCAAAGGAATATGAACTGCGTAGAAGATAAACATACTAATTTTATGTTGATATGCATGGACATATCTTAAGCAGAATTTAAATTCTCTCTATAGGTTGGGTGCACTAATCTACATGCATAAGATGCAGCATGAAAGAGTAATCTTTTGTCCAATAAAACATACTCACCCTAATTCATCCATGTAGTGACTTTTGATGAATCACTAGTCTAACTGTAGTGTAAAAATAAAAATCTTTAAATTGAGAAAATCTCTAGATTTTAGGCAATTCCTAAAAACAGGAAATGACAAAATTGATGACTACTCACTAATTCACAGACAATCTAAAAATAGAGGCTCCTAAAAGTTAGTAAACTCCTAATAAATAAGATGTGAAGTATATGATATGGAGAACATGCTTTGAGCAACAAACTAAGATTAGTTTCCTTCTAAAGTCTCTCCTTTTGATTTGTTATGAGATGCCAACGATCATTCTATAAGACTCATTTGGAAGTGATAAGGGTTTTCTATGTGGATAAGTTCTTTCATGTGTCTAAAAGGCATTTTGGGACCTCTATATTTTCTCTAGGTCTTAACCCTTATTATCGAGTTTTCAAAGATTCTGCCCTTTAGTGACACATCATGATGATAAATAGTATCCATTTCATTTGCTATATATCATTTGAGAGAAGAAATAAGATAGGGGAAGGATTCACAATAATTGGCATTGAGCATGATCACATACAAGGAAAATTATAGGGTTATTGACACAACTAACTATAATCAAATTTTGAATTTCGCATGTGTTCAAAGTGTAAATATAACTTGGTTGAACAAAAAATATAATAGACTATAATGTATCTACAAAAAGTCTAATAATAGAAGGAAATAATTTTAGACTGCCTTATAAAATGCATGCTATAAGTTTAAGCATGAGTTGTTAATAGTGCAAAGGATATGTTTGGATAATCAATGTAGCAACCTAAAAATAATACATTAACATTGTAGTCTATGGGACAAAAGATAAGAAAAACCATATGGCAAATAAAAGTTTATGGGTTAGTTAGGAAAGTAAGGAAAGATTATTTTGCGTTACATGATTCCTTAACTAGGAATTTGACTATATTCATATATTGTATCAATCGTTTTTTGTGTGTACTATGCCATAAAAAGTTAATGTTATTAAAGTTGTATGAGAGCTTAAGATTGCACTCATCATTGCTTTGATCAAATCAAAGCAACGATACATTTGATCCGAGTATTGTCAAATGCAAAGGAAAAAATTAACTTTTGTTTGTTTGCTTAAGCTGCTACATTGAAATGATGAACTTCTTTGGTTGTCAATAACATAATAAACTACAAAATTCATCTGTACAGGTGATCCTATTCGCATGGCAATGGCTACTGTTAATGACGAACTTTCTCTATTTGAGGCTGCACAAGAGTTATCAAAAAATCTCGAGGCTTTATTACCACGACTTGCGGTATGTCTTTGGTTTGAATCAAAAGTGGGAACTTTCTTATTTGATCTATTCTTGATGCCTCTTAAGAATATTATTTTTTGAATTTGTACATTTCATAAACCTTGCATCCTCTAAACGCGATTAATATCATAAGATTTTATTTATTTATTTATTTTTATATTTTATATTTTTTATAGTTTGCCTTTGAAAACTAGGGATTTTTTGGGAAATGATGCATATATTACTTCAAAGCTCAAATCAGTATGTCATGGAAAACAAATATTACATCGCAGTCACAGCAAGGATGTTGAGAAAATCCCACCCGGAAACAGCCAGAAAAGTAGACATATTAGCTTGCACACCAAGAGAGATGGGCTCAACATTAAGATAGTAAAAGCTCAATTGAACTCTCAAGATTACGGCCAACTCCTACTTCAAGCTTCTGAAATCCTCTACGAAAAAAAGAGGGGGTTCCTCTTGAAAAATAACTTTACATCAATGGTTCCATAGAAAATCAAAAGCAATTAATTGAATTGAATGTCATTGTCTCGCACCATCCAAGTATTATCCAGAAGAGGACCTTTCTACGAGAATGGATCAGTAAAGAAGGAATGTTATGCCTGAAACCATGTCCCAAACAAGCTTGCAATGCAATATCTCAAAAAACATGCTTTATCATTTCTTCGTTGCCACAGAACACAAGAGACAATTGTCAGACCTTCTTTATGATGCCTACTCTTAACAACCAACCTTGATGACGTAAAAACCCCTAAAGAAGAACACAATTTTCAGATCGAATGGCACCTCCTCGACCAATGGTCCATAGGATCCATCGCTCCCCACCATTTTTTTCAAGCAACAGACGATATCAACAATGTGTTGTATGATATCATAAAAATCCTTGCTTCATTTCCTCCAGTTCATGTAGCCTTATATTTGTTGTTCTGCATCATTATAAGTTGACTTAGCTTTACCATCAACATGCCAATTGTTTTTTCCTTTTCCTTTCACATTTATGAATTTGATGAAGGATACTATTTAGTACATTAGTCAAATGGAAATGTTCTCAACCATCATTGCACAAGTTGTCTGAAATTCTTATGATCACTTTGAGAGTGATGTTTGTGTTGTTTCTTCAATTTCAAATAGGAGGTACTAAGTGGAACAATAGAAGATAATGGAAACATAATCTATATAATCGCTTATGTTCTGATGTAAAAAAAGAGAACACATGAAGTAATTAATGAGCATAACATAAGTATTTTATTAAGAATTATCAATCACAATAATTGAGAAAGAAAGGGAAAATTTATTAAGATCAAGCAATACGTTCCTTCTAATAAGTTTGGGCATATACATGATAGTTTAAAATTCATATTCAAGAGTATTAAGCAAAAAATTATGTAGTCATGCATGCCATAACTTAATCCAAACTTGAGTATAACAACATCCCAAAACAAATAATAAATTGCATAGTCAATAGAGAAAGATTGAAATGAACTACCTTGGAAAATGTGGAACGCTGTAAACTGTGAGACTTCCAGGTTGAGAACTGTAAAATAAATAATGCACCAAGGCCAAGGAATGCATACAAATTTTATGACTCTTGACCATATGGATAGGACATACGTGCACTTATGACATAGGCTGGATTGGCCCTAGATATTGCGATCAACCCTACAAAACCATTGGATTCTCTAAACCATGTGTCCAAGTATGTCTATTCTAATCCCCCAAATCCTTTACAGGACAAAAGGACATAAGAGTGGAGTCTAAAAGGACCAGGTGTGGCCAACCTAATAGGCTTAGGATACCCTAATACATAACATCACATGGCCTACAAGGCTTTGAATTGCATTCTATGGGCTTATAGTGTTGTTTCTAAAAAAGAAAAATGGCTATAGGTACCCCTACTAAAATGAGGGCCAATTGATGGTTATGTCGACTCACTCTAATCACGAAAACCATAGTCGTTTGCACTTTTTTCATGGTCTATGATGGGACATCCACATAGGAGGACCACACATGTCACTTGGAGGTTACTACTTCCATAGTTTTATGAGGATTATTAGTGGAGTGACTTCTCTTTTAGGAGGTAGAGGAGGGAGTTGGAGTATTTGATATGGTAAACCACCAACTTTGAGGAGGTTTCCCACCTACTGGAGCTCGTTTTTCTTAGAATTTGTCCATGTGGCATGGCCACTCATAACGACTTGTCCACTCTTAGTTGATGGATACTAATTTTTTATGCATTCCTAGGATAGATCTAGCGCTTTGGCATGGATAAGGGATAAGGGATAACTGATTTTAGCCTAGTTGAGGCTAAAACCGAGGAGGAATAAGGGAGACAAGCAAAAGAGAAATGAGAGGGAAAAGAGGTGGAGGTAGAGGTTAGGATTGAGCTGGGTAAGCTCAAGTTTGAACATGAAGGGTGGGAAGAGCCAGGAGTAGTTGGCTTGGATGGGGAGGTTAAAGAAACAAAAATAGAAGAAGGGTTGCCGATTCTCTGTGGAAGAATAAGAAGATTGGGGGGCACAAAAAGATCCAAGTTTTAAGTTACAGGGGGGAATGGGAGGATGAGAATACATGGAGTTGGAGGAAAATAAACAAGGAGCTTGGTGAGGGTTAGATGTAAGATTCTTTTTTTTTTAAATTTGTTTAGAGCTAGAAGTTTTGACTAAGCATTCTGCAGAAATAAAAGATCTCTCAACCAAATTCCAGATATCAAAAGAAATACATGCATAATGTTTTAGATGAAGAGAGTGTAAATATTAAGGGAGAGATGAGATAATTTAGACTTGATGAAATGGATCTTGTTGAAGAATGTAACTAGTGTTGGTCTTCATAATTGTACTTGTCAAAAGAAATTTTATTATTAAAGAAAATAACTTATTAAAGCATGTGTTTCATGCTTGGGTTAATGTTATCTAGGTCAAAGCCTCCATTGAAGGCTTCTAGGGTTTCTCTTGAGTCAATAGAGTCATTGTCATTTTTATTAGACCCTTATTGGGCTTTTGTATGATGTAAAAAGAATTATTTTTGAGTCAAAAGGGTATTTGTCACCTCCACACCAAGTTGGCCCTTTCCCCATTAAGTTGGCCTACATTAGGGCAATTCGACCCAGTAGAAAGGCCATATATAGAGAGGCAGCTTGACCTATTTGTCACACTCGCTCAACAAGTTTGATCTACAAGGAAGAGAAGCAGAAAAGAGAGCAAAGTACCTGGAGAAGGACGAAAGAAGCTGGGAAGACCTAAGTTGAGTTCTTGGGCTATCTGTCTCTTAAACGTGCGAAATTTCTGGGCAGTTTCTTGGGTCAAAAATATGAATCTACAGCGGGTCCGAAATTGTGAACTTGGGGCTGAAAATCTGTTGTTGGGGGCTGAAATTCTAGATTGTAGTTGCTAGTGGGAAGGTGTCACTTAGAGACTTTGACAGGGATCATCTATTGGAAGGAAGGGCTGACTTGGTGATTGGAAGAGGTCTTTGTCTAGGTCTAAAGGGTCTTGGATTGTCTCATCTTGATTTGAATCTACTAGTGGAAGAGTTGGACTGGATTTTCCCCTTGAAGGGGTTTTGCCCTAGTTGAGTGCCTACATCTTGTGTCTCTTGTTCTTGTGGTCTTCATATACATATAATTTGGTAATTTCTTGATGAAAGATAAACTAATAAAGAAGTAAAAGAAGGCAACATAATTTGCAAATAATTATCAATAAAGAGGAATCAAACCCTAATTCCTATAAGCATTGATTTCTCAACATGGAATCAGAGCTAAGGTGGATGAAGGTTGAAGATCACTTTGTTGGTTATCACTTGAAGAAGGGAAAAGAATTCTAGGAATAAAAGGTTACTCCCTCTATGGAAAGTTATTTGAACATGGGTCTCAATATCATAAAAGTTGCATGACGCTGGATTGGAAGGATCATCTACAATCTATCTAGGAAAGCCAAGAGTGAAGGATTCTTGGTTGCACTTATAGGTACTCTTGATGATGACAACACATGGATCATTGATAGTGGAGCCTCAAGACATATGACGAGAGAGTGGACAACTTCATACTCTATCAAGGGTGTTGGCATTATGATATAGGTGTTGTCCTTGATGGCAACTCACTCATAGGTTTGCTCAAGTTGGATAAAAAGAAACTCACAGTGCAACAGGTCAATTTAGAGGTAACAGGTCATTGGTATAGAAGAATAGGAAGTTGGAACAAAGGTCTACTGATCAAAATCCAGAAGTTGAAGAAAAAGGATGTTTGCAGATAGTTTACGTTGTATATGCAGGTTCACCTTGTAAAAATAGCGTATACAAGCAGGTTCACATAACAAAAAGAGCGTATATGTATGCACGCACTTTCAAAAGAGGAAAATCTCGTATGGGTTGCAAAATGAAGGAATTTCAAGAGTAAAGGATACCAAGGGTCAATACCATGGTATTAGCCCACAATATTGAGTGGAGTAACGACTTTTTGATCCCGTCCAAGAATACCACAAGTCCTAAGTGTGGTTTTGGTCCGAGGTATTGAGGAAGGCCAAAACTATATAAGGAGGAGAAGATCAAATGGCCAAGTGTGCAAGTGAAAGGGTCTCTCAGAAATACTTCTATCTAAAGTATATTTGATGTTGCAGAGGCTATGATTATGATATAATCTGAAATATTTTGTGCACCTTGAATTCAATGTTGGATCAAGATCATGAGACCTGAAATGACTTATCATTGATCTGATATTGGTTGGGCTAGATCTGATTGCTTACACATGTTTTATTCTTTAAATGCCATGATCTGGGTATGTCTAAAGTCTGAAATAGCAGCGAAGTTGTGAGTTAATATTTGCGCTAGTTCGCCTTGGTAAAGGCATGTGTACACGCAGGGTTGACTCTTCCAAGTAGTGTATGCAAAGGAAAAGCCTATTGTTCAGAAATGACTGATCGATCTGATCACTACTGTTGTTTTACTGCTGTGTATCAATGAAGTCTTCTTAGATCTGAATGTAAAACTGAATTCATAAGAAGTTTGTGTCTGATTGATTGATTGATTAAGTGAGAAGGGTTATCTTTGATGCTGACTATCTATATCTTTGCAAATTGATTGTAGATGTTCAGAATATTATTGGTTGGTACCATTCTGATTCAGAAGTTGTTATGATTCAGTAGTTTTGAAGGTATACGCAGGTTTTGTTAAAGGAAGTAGCGTATACACACAGGTTGGGTTCAGTAAAGTAGCATATGCATTATGATGTATGATTTTTGAGGTTGTCGCTGGTTCTGAATGATGATGCAGGTTTCTGGGTTCGGCACAGTGTTCTGGTGACAATGATCTAATTGTTCAAATTAACTGATTGTTGGTTGATGCAGTTTGAGTTTCAAAGTTTCTGATGGGTCCAGTATGAAAATTTGAAGAAACGAGGCCTATTGTATTGTTGTGTACGAAGAGCATCCAGTTTGAAAATTAATGAAACGTGGTCCCTAGAGGAAGAGAGAAGGTCGTAGCCTTCTGTAGGTCGACACCTACATACTAGTAAACACATCGGCTAGTGCAAGAGCTAGGGGGTTGTAGCTCCCTTCCAGTAGAAGATGGAAAATGAGAGGAGGTTGTAACCTTCTGCAGGTGGGTGCTTGCATATTGGTATGAGTTTGCACCAGTGCAAGATTGTGAACAATTTTTCTTTATATTAAAAGAAGACAAAAACGACAAAAGCAGGTGGTTTTTCTCTCGCATTAGGTTTCCACCTTAAATCTTGGTGTTCATGTGTGATGGTATATTATGTTATTACTGCACATAGTTATTGTATAATAAGATACTGGTGCACCGATTAAAGATCAACACATGATAAATTGACTAAATCATAAGTTCTTTGGGTATACATTGGTTTCCTTAATCACAGTTGCATACACATGCAAGTTCGCTTCATTGAAGTAGTGTATACAAATCTGTTTGGGAATTGAAAAGTTATTGAATTTCAAATACCGATTCACCCCCCCTCTCAATATTATTTCCAACAATTGGTATCAGAGCAGGTCCTTCAGAAGAAGCTTCATCACTTGAAGGGAGATCTTTCAAGATGAACAATCACAAAGGCATGGGATCTATCAGACCACCAATATTCAAGGGGAACAACTTGGTATATTGGAAAATAAGAACCAGAGCTTATCTTCAACCGCTTGGAGCCGATGTTTAGGAAATTGTGGAGGGAGGATATCAATTTCCAGCAGCAATACCTACAGATACAACAGGTAAGAAGTTATATGAAACAAATGCCAAAGTAGTCAATACTTTATTGGGAAGTTTGTCAGAATTAGAATTCGTCAAAGTCATGCAGTTCAAGACAACCAAAGAGATATGGGCCAAAATCATTCAGAGCTACGAAGGAGACTCCTAGGTAAGACGTGTTAAGCTTCAAACTCTCAGAATTCAGTATGAAACTCTTAAGATGCATAGTGATGAAAGTATTGCTAGTTACTTTTTACATGTAGATGAGATTGTTAATTGTATGAAGAATCTGGTTGAAGAGATAAAGGAGGCTACTTTAGTAGAGAAGATTTTGAGATCTTTGTCTTCTAAATTTGAGTCAAAAGTATCTGCCATAGAAGAAAAGCAAGATCTTCAATCTATTACTATGGTTCCACTTCATGGAATTCTCACTGCCTTTGAAATGAGGAAAGGAGGTCCATTAGATATGAGAGAAGCCGCTTTCAAAGCTTCAACAAAGGGAAAAGAAAAGGAAGAGCACAATGAATCAGGATATATTTCAGAAGAAGATGAGGCAAACATTGTCAAGAAACTTCAATGGGGTTCCGGAAGATTCAGAGGTAAGCTACCTTTCAAATGCTTTGCCTGTGGTAGAGTCAGCGATTATGCTGCCAAATGTTCTCATAAAAATAAATATGAAAAGGGAAAGGAATATGCAAAGGGCAATAGAAAATAAGTTTTTAATGAAAGAAATTACTATACCCATGAAGATAGTGATGGTTTATCTAATAGTGATGAAGATGAAACTAAACAAGATTATAAACTACTCATGGCTTATGACAATAATGATTTTTTGGATGCCTTAGAAGAGGAAGACTTTTTTGAAGAAATCACAAAACTCAAAATCTGTTTAGAAGAAAATAATATGATCATAGACACGTTGACACATCAACTCACTGAAAGAGAAAAGCAATGAAAAACTAATGTGAAGTTGTGGGTCTAAGAAATTGAGAAGACAAAATCTCTTAACCTTATATTTGCTGAAGGGTCAGAAACTTTAAATGAAATCATCAAAGTTCAATGTTCTCTTATAAAGACAGGTTTTGGATATACTGAAGAATCATCCCAATCACAAAAGTCGTCAACCTCCACCAGAAGCTATCTTGATGCAACAAAGACCAGTGAACAGTATGTCAATCGTTAGCAAAAGCCCAAAAGTACTCATTAGATAAATCATGCTCAATTTACTCCAAGGATAAACATCAATAGAAGCATCGACCAACAAGTAAGCAATGCCAAAAGATTCTATGATCTCATAAACTTTTAATGGACAATGTATTTCATGCCATAACTTTGGGCATAAGGCTGCTCAATGTGTTGCTTACAAAACCATCATGACTAGAATGGGTTTCTCGGGAATACTTCTATCTGAAGTATATTTGATGTTGCAGGGGCTATGATTATGATATAATCTGAAATATTTTGTGCACCTTGAATTCAATGTTGGATCAGGATCATGAGACTTGAAATGACTTATCATTGAATGATCTGATATTAGTTGGGCTAGATCTGATTGCTTACACATGTTTTATTTTTTAAATGTCGTTATCTGGGTATGTCTAAAGTCTGGAATAGCAGCGAAGTTGTGAGTTAATATTTGCAGATCTATACGCTGGTTCGCCTTGGTAAAGGCTCGTGTACATGCAGGTTCGACTGTTCCAAGTAGCGTATGCAAAGGAAAAGCCTATTGTTCAGAAATGACTGATCTATCTGAGCACTGTTGTTGTTTTACTGTTGTCTGTCAATGAAGCCTTCTTAGATTTGAATGTAAAATTGAATGCATAAGGAGTTTGTGTCTGATTGATTGATTGATTAAGTGATAAGGGTTATCTTTGATGCTGATTGTCTAGATGTCTGCAAATTGACATTAGATGTTCAGAATATCATTGGTTGGTACAGATCTGATTCAAAAGTTTTTATGATTCAGTGGTTCTGAAGGTATACGTGGGTTTTGTTAAAGGAAGTAGCGTATACACGTAGGTTGGGTTCAGTAAAGTAGCATATGCATTCTGATGTATGATTTTTGAGGTTGCAATTGGTTCTAAATGATGATGTAGGTTTCTGGGTTCAGTAAAGTTTTCTGGTGACAATGATTTGATTGTTCAGATTAACTGATTGTTGGTTGATGCAGTTTGAGTTTCAAAGTTTCTGATGGGTTCAGTATGAAAATTTTATGAAACGAGGCCTTCATATTGTATTGTTGTGTACCAGGAGCCTCCAGTTTGAAAATTAATGAAACGTTGTCCCTAGAGGAAGAGAGAAGGTCGTAGCCTTCTGTAGGCCGGCACCTACGTACTAGTAAACACATTGGCTAGTGCAAGAGCTAAGGGGTTGTAACTCCCTTCCAGTAGAAGCTGGAAAATGAGAGAAGGTTGTAACCTTCTGCAAGTGAGTGCTTGCGTATTGCAATGAGTCTGCACCACTACAAGATTGTAAACAAATTTTCTTTATATTAAAAAAGATAGAGACGATAGCAGTAGGTGGTTTTTCTCCCGCATTGGGTTTCCACCTTAAATTTTGGTGTTCATGTGTGTTGTTTATGTGTGATGGTTTATTATGTTATTACTGCACATAGTTATTGTATAATAAGATACTGATGCACTGATTAAAGATCAACACATGATAAATTGACTAAATCATAAGTTCTCTAGGTATACGCTGGTTTTCTTAATCACAGTTGCGTACACATGCAAGTTCACTTCACTGAAGTGGCGTATATAAATCTGCTTGGGAATTGAAAAGCTATTGAATTTCAAACACTGATTCACCCCCCCTCAATATTATTTCCAACAAAGGGAAACATCATCACATGTAGTGGAGCTAGGAGACAACAACAACTATGCAGTCAAGGACCTTGGATCTACATCATTGAAGATAGAAACTGGAGCAAATCTACACCTTAACAACATCCTTTATGTCCCAGGTTTGAAAAAGAATTTTCTTTCCTTTTCTTGTTTAGAAGATAAAGGAGATATGGTTTCTTTTGTAGATGGAAAAGTTTTGGTTTAGGGAAAGAATTCAAGTATTGAAAAGGCAAAGGTTATTGGAATTCGTGAAGGAAGACTATATAGAGTTATAAAACCATCTCCTCAAGCCCTAGTTCACATAGAGATCAACCCTATCAAACTATGGCATAAAATATATGGGCATATTCATTATAAGAAAATACTCTCTCTTAGTCAAATGGTAAAAGGCATCCCCAATATCAAGGAAGATCATGAAGGAGTATGCAAGGAATGTACTTTGGGAAAGATTAATAGAAAACCTTTTACAAGCAATGATACAAGGCCTAAGGAGATATTAGACCTCATTCATTCTGATGTGTGTGGGCCATTGTCTAATAATTCTCTTGGAGGCCATGTTTACTATGTGACATTCCTTGATGATCACTCCAGGAGGACATGGCTCTATCTTCTCAAGACAAAGGACAAAGTATTTGAAAAGTTCTAGGAATTTAGATCCGAAATTGAAACCTTAACCAAAAAAAAAATAAGGACTTTGAAATCTGATAATGAAGGGGAATACACTTCAAAAGAGCTGATTCCATATTGCAAAGACGCAGGTATTAAGAGGGAGCTCATTGTTCCCTACAACCCTAAGCAGAATGGAGTTGCAGAAAGAAAGAATAGAACCATTGAAGAATGCATAATGACTATGATATTTGATCAAGATCTACCAGAGTTTCTATGGGGAGAGGCAGCCATGATAACAATATATATAAAAAATAGAAGTCTTCATAGAATCCTTGGTAATATGACACCAGAAGAAGCATTCACATGGAAGAAGCCTGCCAAAATTCGGAAACCCGAAT